>CM052193.1:2963973-2995118 GCA_028455805.1 Lasioglossum figueresi
ATTTAAAAAAATCGAGGTTACCTTGAAATCTCCTCTATGCATCCACCCACGCAGAAAATGTTTGTGTCACAATATGCCCCCCTCTATACCGTGTAAGTTTAGTATACAACGTTTTCTCATATTATTATAAATAACGGCAATATTTAAAGTGGTCATAGTTATTGCCCCACCCTGTATGCGAGAATCTATCGAATAAAATGGGGCGAAAATGTTCAGCCCGCTTGTGCAAAGAGGAATAATTTTGATCGGGCAAGCAGACAGAGCGAGAACGCGTAGAAAACGAGCTCTAGTCGCGGATACGCGAGGCAAAGAGTAGATTTTCGTGTCGTGGGCGACCCACTTCTCAGTGTGAAAAGCCCCGGCGCTGCGGAAGCCGCGATGCTGTTCCTTTTTGGGCCACCCGCAACGAGTGCACCAGCGGGTCCCCATAGTCCGACTTGTACTACCCGCGGTGTGTTTACGAAATTACGGATGATAATGTAAGCATTTTTTCACGCTCTCCAACGCGTGTGGGTCTCGGGGGCCGCGTCCGCGTCCGATCATGCTCGGCCGCGTGTACGCGTCGCGTCTCGCTCCGGGGCTAATTTTAGGGTGTTCAACCCCCGTACGGTATGTTGCCCGACACCGTGCCTGTTTACACGCGCGTACGTCCCACGAAATTTCTGACACCGAATGCCATTAAACCGTCGAATGGACTACTCTTCTCGGAATTGCACCCGTTATATTGCCGCCGAAACGATAGATCGACGGGGCCGTCGATCTCTTTTAGCTTCCGTCCGCCGATACGCGTTCGGTCACTGTACTCGACATTTTGTCACGCGCGCTTCTCGGCAATTGTTCCCGACATTCAAGAAAATCGAAGTACCAAAAATCTTCGATCAAGCGAAAAAACTTTACAAAAGTTTTTACACATTTTCTGTTGTATGCGCCATTTTATTTTGCATCAAATCATCGGAATGAATTGGTTTTGGAGTCAAAGTAGCTCCGAGTGCGAAGGATATTAACACGTTCCTAGAAATGAATCTCCTTTACAACAATAATAAAGTATTCAGAACAAGCTGGGCTACTAGTTGATTCATATTGAATCTCGACGTCGAATTTCACCCTCATCTACCCGTTGCGTCGGTTTCACAAATTTTCTACTGGTTCTGCAAAGACAGTAGCATTCCACAAGCTCGGATTGTATCCGAATCTTCCACCATTAAACAATATAGCGACGTTTCACGAGAAGAGAAGATTTAAGAAAGAGAGTTAAAAGAGAACAATTGAATTTTCATGCGATCGATGTTGAATAAGCTGTTAAACAAAAGGAAATCGGGTTCCGTGGTGTATCGATGCTATCAATGGGGCGCGGCAGCGTCGACGGGGTTCAGAAGCTGTCCGAGAACGGGCCCAGTAGAGAACAATTTAATCCGACGTGAAGAATAGAAGTCGATCGAGCATCGGCGCGGCGCGGCTTCTCACGGTAGCAAATACGGCGTAACTAGCGGCCACGAATTCGAAACAATGATCTCATTGTCCGTTTCTCATTGTGTATCTTTCTGGCCGGTAGGTGGAGGATCTCCCCGGCTAGGTTGCAGAGCCGCGGGGCCCTGAAGGTGCATCGGGCACAATGCGAGCGCGAGTGCGATAGTGCGATCGTTCTTGCTCGACGTGCAACAATACAATCGGTAGGCGACAGGAGGATATCACGCGCACGACTGGCCACCGGCAATGACTTAATGCTATTTGGAGCCCACGGCCTCTCCGTTTGCACGCCATTATGCACGCGTGGCGGGTGTGCTCACCCGTGAACCGCTGTAACACGAACCACGAACAGAGACGCCGACGAACGGCGCAGCGGAAATGTTTGCGGGCTGCTTTTCGGCCCGAACCCGGCCCTCCAAGTCGGAATCAATTTCCTTGGGAGAAAGTGGAGCTCGGGATACTACCCTCGATCTTCGACCGGCGGTGGTAGGTTTTCAGTGTTGAGGACGTAGACTCGTTTCCAGGATTCTCATTTCTCGATAATGTACAGATGGGGCTTTTCAGTAGTCAAAAGCGCTAGATGAAAAAAGATCAATCTTGGCCGCGATCATCCTCAAAAATCCTATTTTTACGTTTACTACGCGTAATTTTGCAATATTCGTCAGCACGTAGCTGTCGCAATTTTATGAAAATAGCTACACGCGCAGCTTCGTGCTTCCGAATTTGACTTTCTAATTTGAGTTTCTAGCGCTTTTGACTACTAGAAAACCCCATCTTTGCATTATCAAGAAATAACTCTACCCCCTCAACAGCGAAAATTTTCTGTAAAATCGCTGTGCCAAAAAGGAAAGTTAAAAATTCTGTTCTATTAACATAGAACATTATTGTCCTTTTTATATACAGTACTATCTAGGAGTTAATTGTCATGGAAAAATTCTTCTCCTTTGTAGAAGGGGGCTGAAAATTTTCTTTGTATTTTCTCCGCTATCTGGATAAACTGCACTGACAGGTGAATGTTGATAAACGAAAATTGTACGGAGTTTAGCGGGGATGAGGCGATGAGCGTCTCGAAGGAAGGACGAGGGGAGATAGCTGGAAGGATTCCGAGGAGGAAAAGTAGGGTAAGAACAGAATATAATGTGACTGGATAAACGAAATATACAATGGATCAGTCGATCACGAATCGGTATCAGTCGATGGCGATTGATAAACGACGCGAACACAAAACAATAGTCAAACGAGAGAGCATCGGCTGCTCTCCTTTATTGTGTGGTGGGCCATCGGTTTCGGAGGGAATAAGGAGTGGGGACTTTGAATTTGGACAGAGAGGATGGCACCAACGTTCGTTAGGGCAATGGCCCAACGACCGGTGATGCAAGGAAGACAAAGCAATTATGGTAACGGCTTTGACGTACGGAAAGAAGGATTTGATGGCCCACGCGACAATAATAACGAGTTCGATGACACGGCGAGGTTTACAAACTCGGTCGATTACCTCGCCGATATTGTCATCGAACTCGCACAGCTGATATCGTCGATGAGGCTAAACCTCCCGACGCGCGACAGTTGTTGTACCTCACCGGATTCTCGTGTTAAAACGAGGTCGAGCGGTACCTCGCAATGCGTTTGCCGCTGAGATGGACGGTTATGTTTTTAAACAAAAATGAATTTTCTTAGAAAAGATTTTAGGAAGAAATTGTGAGATATTCGAAGACGAATACCGCAACATAAATGATATTTGTTAAGCTACCATTGTCCGGGCAAGATGTTTGAAGCCATGGTTAAGCGACTGGTTAAAATCCCCGGCGAGCCACGGAGTGCGATAATTCTAGTTTACATGACTGTGTAACATATGAAACAAGCATAAAGTATTCACGAACGAACGGAAGTACAGCGAAGCGGCGCGCGTAGGTAGGAAGATCGGTGGTCGCATCGGTTAATTAATTGCCCATTTTAAATTCGAATTACCATGTCATAATAATGTGTCACGCGTCAGGATCGCCCGGGGCGAGAACGCGGCGAGCGTCGATGCCCAAGGAGACAACGGTATACACGAGGAAACTGTGGCGCGAGACACAACGACACACATAGACGATACATCGGTATACATCGGCATACATCGGCACGTCGATGTGTTCGCAGGCGTGGCCAATTAAATTCGAAATTACCGGGGAAAACGTGGAAATTGTTGCGGTGGACCGCGTGGAGCACACGCGTTCGCGTGTACCCGGCAAACAATTTAGCCTTTAACGTCATAATGACGTTTGCATTTTCGACTGCGCCGCTGTTTACTTTATTTCGAATTAAAGCGCGATTAGGCGTGACCCCATCTGCGCGGATATCCGTATAATGATCGTTTCGTTTCCTGATCGGTTTGAAAATAATCAATCGGGATAAATCGAACGACAACTACCCCTTCGGAGGATGGATTCGTTCGGCTGGAGCCGAGATTCTTTCTGCGGCGATAAAAAGTAAAATAGCGCTCGTTTTTTTTTGCTGCTTAATTAACACGTACAGACCTCGTATGAACCTGAGTATCGACGTAAGGGTTGAATCTTCGAAATTGCTCGTTTGTATTGCAGATGAGTATCCACGTAAGGCTCGCCCTTTGCAGACCCGGATTCTTTTCTGAGATCATGTTCCTCCGAGAAGTAGATTATGTGTCACAGTGTTAAATAATGGGTGATATGGACAATGTATACACGTCATTTTCGAATTCATGTTTCAATGAAGCTACCCTGAAACAAGATTACGAACAGAAGAGCTGTAGGAATTGAACGAAGAGGAACATGCTGGGTTTGATAAAAACGTTCTGCACCCTCGGCGGCGAGGTACGTTCGCGAAGGGTTGAATTGTACGTTCGCAACCTTCACGAATTAGATACTCTATCGAGACAGTCCTCGGAGGGTTAGGACAGAATAGTAGCACATCTTCTTCGTGATAACGCGAATTGTCGCTTGTATAAATAAGAGCCGATGGCAGCGTATTTTGTCAGTATCGTTTCCCGGCGGGGGTTGATAATTCCGACTGCGGGAAATTCGAGTACAGCGATCGGCATTCGGCGGCAACCTAATCATAACTATCGGGGATTCGGCGAGAGGAGGCTCTCGCGAGGTTCGATAAATATTTTTCCCGTCGGAGATACGCATAACGAGAGAGGGAGAGAGAGCGAGAGAGATTCCAGGCGATGCACGCGCGACTCGCTAAACCGCTTTCCGAGCGCTTTTGCAGGATGGCGGGCCGTGGCGTCGTCGGCGTCGGCGTCGCGTCGGCCAGGACCTGTGCTCCACATCCAGCCGACTATCGATCTGTACCCGCGGATACTATTGGATGCCGGACCATCGTTCTACACCGAGCAGCGAGCCAATTTCCATTGGTCCATGCCCGTACCTCGCTCCTCTTTCTGTTTTCCTTTCTTCTTTTTATTTGCCGGCCGCGCCGCTTTCCTTTTGTACCCCTCTCGCCCCTCCCTCCCCCCCCCCCCCCGTGTATTCACCGAGCGTCCATCTGAAAGGCGCGGAAGCGAAAAGAAAAACCGAGAACGCAGAGAGAAAGATAAAAATATTCGGAATATTGTAACTTCCGGCGACCGGTTTGGTAATTGCCAATTTTAATTGGCTCCCTTCGGCCCCGGACTCTCTTCCCTTTTTTCCAACCCCCTCACGGGCTTTCCTTCTCCCTACCTATACTGTTATCTGCGATTCTTTTGCCTACGGTTTCTCCCCGCTCGAAGAGCCCCCGACTCTCTTTCTCTCTCTCTCTTTTTCTCTTTCGATCTTTTTCTCTCCGTGTGTTGGATGTAAATTAAATTCTATTTATCCACCGGGCCGCGCGCCTTCGTTTGTCCGTTTTTTTCACCGACGTTTTCACGTATTCTTTTCGGCAGACTCCTACCCTTTCGTCGAGTGCGATCCCGTCCCGTTCGTTTCTCTGTTCCGAGTTTGTTTTAGAAGAACAATGTCCGCGGCTAACTCCTCGCTGAATTATTTATTAACAGCGTCGTTATACTTGCACGCTACCATCATTCAGATGCCACGAGATACACGCCTTTTCTGCGGATCTGCTCAGTACGCTCCACGCGTAGAGAGGAACAGCATATTCTTTGACTTTTCTGATCTTTAATCGTTTCAATAATTCGCAAATGATACATCACAAATCTCGAAATCTGTTTATATCGTCGCTATTTCGTCATAAATGCACGAAAGTCCTCGTAATAACGAAATCGTAGGGGCAGCCAGGAAAATGACGACAGCCTAACACGTTATCTATGGGTATTGTACTTGTGATTATTGTGTGAAAGACGATTTTTAAGCTTCCCCTTGGCACTGCACAATTTTTGAAAAGTCTATAGAGTGGTAACGGGACGGAAAAGGTTCGAGATTCGCGATTGGCCGACGACTGGTCGAGGAAAAACGAAGCGGGCGAATAGAGAGGTTCGACGGCGCGGTAGTTTCTCTATCAAATTCCGACGAACATTTCCGACCTGTAAAAATCGAAACCGGAGGAAGCAAGGCACGCTGGGGCGGCGAAGGAGGGTGAAAACAGAAGAACGAGCGTACCGTGAAGAGGGAACAGCGGGAGCGAAAGGGGGTGGTTCGCTATCGTCTGCTCGTCCAGGGGAAAGACGACAGGTGCGTGTTTCCCAGAGACCCGCGGCGAAACGCGAAACTGGAATCGCTGCCGGAGTGCCGTGACCTAACCTCGATACACGTAGCCGAGCTTCTACCGTTGTTACTTGTCCCTCTATCCTTCCTCGGTCTCTCCTCTATCATCGTTCCTCGCACCCATTTCGAGAATCTATTTTTCCCCGCGAAAAACGACGACAAACCCGTCGCGCTCGAAACCGGGATCTTAATTGCATATGCATATTGGCTTGTTACTTCATTAAACGACGCACTTCACTCCACCATTTTATTACTTAGTTGATACACTTGCAACGATCGATGTAAAGAACGAAATATTAACTCGTACGAAAATCGTACGAAATATTAAATCGTACGAACCGCATCGATGTAACACGTTATTACATAGTTTAAACGTTTTTAATGGAAGAAGCAACCGGAAGCTGCTCCCTTCGGTCCAATATCACATTAACACTTTACCTACCGGAAGCCTATTAATAGGATTTTCAATAATTGTGCTGCACCAAAAGAAAGCATAGAAATTTTCTTTTACATTGCAATCTTAAATGAAACTATTAGATGACGTTATTGAGGATGACTTGTTAGTTCACAATGAAAATTACTGTTGTTACTCAAGGTTCCATTAAAAAGTGTTTAGCCAGGTACCGTAGATTTCTCAAAATTACGCAATAATCACCGGTCGGTAATGTGTTAAGATAGCATTCCTGAAAAAGCGCGAAAACTCAACAGGACGGCAGGGAAAATGGCGCGCCGGGGGGATGAGGAAGCAGAAAGTTTTCTGAAACTTCTTTCTTGCGCGATGATGAGCTCTGTTGGCAACTTTAAATTACTGTGATGCGAGTCTGTTTCTCGGATTCGACGTCTCCCCGAGATTCTTCGCGAGGGACGGGGGAATCAATAATGCTATCTACAGGGTGGTTCATAGTTGATTATGATGATTAGCGGAGCTTCAGAATTTTCAAGCAAAAATTTCTTTCCTTCTGTAATCAGGTTAAACAATGTACGAACCCCACAATTTTTCTAATCTTAACACGGTATGTACAACACCAACGTAAAATTTAATACACCTGCTCATATATCATTGAATTTATTTCACGCTGTGTGATAATATAGAAACAACATATAAATTCGTTTTGAAAAAAATCAAGCATAAAGAGTCTGAAAACTGAAACGAAAAATGTCCTTTTTCAACAACGTAAAATTTACGACATATGTTTGTATATCATTGAATTTCTGAAACGATAAAATTGTTTTGAAAAAATCAAGCATAAAGAGTCTAAAAACTGAAACGAAAAATGTCCTTTTTCAACAACGTAGAATTTACTACACATGCTCATACATCATTGAATTTGGTTTACGCTCTGTGATAATATAGAAACAACATATAAATTCGTTTTGAAAAAAATCATGCATAAAGAGTCTGAAAACTGAAACGAAAAATGTCCTTTTTCAACAACGTAGAATTTACTACACATGCTCATACATCATTGAATTTGGTTTACGCTCTGTGATAATATAGAAACAACATATAAAATCGTTTTGAAAAAAATCATGCATAAAGAGTCTGAAAATTGAAACGAAAAATGTGCTTTTTCAACAACGTAGAATTTACTACACATGCTCATACATCATTGAATTTGGTTTACGCTCTGTGATAATATAGAAGCAACATATAAAATCGTTTTGAAAAAAGTCAAGCATAAAGAGTCTAAAAACTGAAACGAAAAATGTCCTTTTTCAACAATGTAGAATTTACTACACATACACATATATCATTGAATTTATTTCACGTTCTGTGATAATATAGAAACAACATATAAAATCGTTTTGAAAAAAATCGAGCATAAAGAGTCTGAAAATTGAAACGAAAAATTTCCTTTTTCCAACAACGTAGAATTTACTACACATGCTCATATATCATTGAATTTGGTTTGCGCTCTGTGATAATATAGAGACAACATATAAAATCGTTTCGAAAAAATCGAACATAAAAAAACTAGAAACTGAAATATGTGTACGGTGGTATGTTGCAAAATTGGCGGCTGAACTCCGATCCGCAATACCCTAAAGCCCGGATCGGAACAGCTATTAAACAGCTAAAAAAGAACGTCCGAGGACTCGCACGGTTTTAAAATTAACCAACACAGAGAGCAGCCACAAAAAGGAGAATAAAAAGGCGGTGTGTATTTGTATTTAAACATACAAGCCACAGCGCAGCTCTTTTCTTTCGCGATCGTGACACGATTTTGTAAGCTTTCGGTGGCAAAAGTTTCAACATCGTGTCTCATTGCTTAGAAAAGAGAAAAAAAGAGAGTGAGAGACAGGGAGAGACAGGGGATGGAGGTGTGTCTACGTAAGACGGAAACGAAAGGAGGTTTACGCATTCGATTCTCCGTCGCTCTCCGTCCATTTCGTGGAGCGGGATGTTTGTTTAAGTAAGCCGTCGGCCAAGATATTTTCCTCTTTTTTCGTCGGTTCGTTCTTCTGTTTGAAATTGATGATTGCGCGAACCGCTAATACGGCCGCAATGGCTGCGCGGGAAGAAACGAGAAAAGTGGGACGAGCTCTGAAGGGAATCGAGCTGTGCGGAACG
Organism: Lasioglossum figueresi; assembly: GCA_028455805.1. Classification (NCBI taxonomy): domain Eukaryota; kingdom Metazoa; phylum Arthropoda; class Insecta; order Hymenoptera; family Halictidae; genus Lasioglossum; species Lasioglossum figueresi. The sequence goes on from CM052193.1 coordinate 2,972,677, forward strand.
TTAATGGAACTGAGCTTCTTTTCCACGAAACAGAATTTTTAAACAAATCAAAGCACACGGGTTTGAAATAACGTGTCATAACGTAACGTTATTACGTTATTACGTTGTCGTACGTCATAATGTAACGTGTCACGGATTACGTGTTCTATCCGAATACTAACAAAGTTTCAATCTAGATAAACATTATTTTATGCATTCGTTTGCACCATTTTTCAAACTTACCATCAGCGATGTTCAGCGTTGCAACGTGCGACTGACGCGTCCTCTCGAGAAGATCGTCGTTTGGACGTGGTTTTTCCGTCGACGATGTTTACGTCACACGTGGGAACTTCGCCGCGATGTCATCAAACTTTCCAACAGTTTTTTTTATCACGGAGAATCTTCTTTCGGAAGCGAGGAACTTCAACCTTGCAGCCAGCTGTCTCTCGAACGCGACGAAACGGCGCGGAAGCGTTCACAGTTTCGAGATCGGACTAAACTCGAAGAACAACGATTCATAAATTAACGCTTTATCTACCGGCAGCCTATCAATAGGCGTTTCAATAATTGTGCTGCACCAAATGGAAGCTTAAAATATCTTCTTTTACACAATAATCCCGAAGGAAATTATTGGATTTTGTTGTTGAGGGTGAGTTGTTGGATTGAAATTACTGTTGCTATTGAAGATTCTTTTACAAAAATCCTCAGCCATGAACCATAGACTTTCAACTAATTATGGAATAATCACCGGTAGGTAATGTGTTAATATTATTAGACAGGACTTTCGTATAGCAATTTATTCGACACACACGCCCTCCTCTAGCGATTTCATTCTCTTCCCCCGTTTTCCGAAATAAGTCTCCGCCAAGCTCAAGGCGCTAAAAAGTAGGGGAAGATTAGGTACGGGTCGTGCAAACTTGGGCATAACGGATTTAGGAAAATTCAAGCAAGCGCTATTGTCTTGTCCACAATGTTAATCTACGGGCCGCAGGTTTAGCCAGCTCTGCCAACACCTTAGTCGCTGTCAACGTCCCGGGGCCGGCCGGGGATGTCATTTGGTAGTCCGTTTGGTAGTCCGTTTGGTAGTCCGTTCGGCGGTGAAAAGCGTCTTGCATGAAAGATTGAGAGGAGATCGAGTTTCAAGGGATGCGCGTATGGGTTTTCCTGGGCAGGTTCCGGGCTCACAACAAGGCTACGGTCACTTCTCGGTTCTAGAACGATGGGGGCACCGCATCCTGCATCGGCGTATTTGCACGCCGCAGGCCGGATAATTTTTAAGTGTTTGCCGTCGAGATAAAGGACAGGGGAGAGAGAGGATGACTTTTGCCACCCTCGCTCCGTCCTCGGTGCTCTAAAATTGTCGGCGCGATGCCCGCGGAACCGCGTGTGTTTGCACGGTTTAGAGGCTAATGCCGAGCCGCCATCCCGGGAGTTTACATTCCGCGCAAATACCACTTCTCACGCCCATCACTTTCGCTCGTCGATCGCTAATTTAATCCCGCTTTTGATAGAGTGGCTGCCACAACCAATTAATAAACTCCTCGCCTCCCTCCACACGGGATTCGCCATCCACTAGGCCGGGTGTGCTTTTGTTCCTTATATTGTCGAGGATTTCAGTCTCCAACGATCATCGAATACCATTTTATTAGCGAAGCGTATTTTGCTGACGCCGTTGTTGGCTGCCGGAAGTCTAACGAAAATCGGACGAACCAATTCAACCCCTTGCACCACGATTTATTTCACGAAGGTTGCGAGTTCGTTGCGATTCGAATCTGTCGTCGCTGGTGTTCCATCATACTTCAAGTTTCAGTATTTATAAATTCCAGTGTTTATCGCACTGTGAACTTCCAACGAAACCTTGTGGAATTGTTTTAAGCGCGTTTCGGTGTCGCGCAGGATAATAATTACTGTAAAGAGAGCCGAGCGTGATTAAATTTTCGGGCTAGAAATAAGCAAAGAGGTTTCCCGGTTTCTCCAACTCCTTGATTTATTTTACAGTTGCAGTGATTGGGACTGCTTTGTCAAAGAACAGGAAAGTATCTATTTATTGTATTAAATTTATTATTTTAACATTTTTGGGGAACAGGAATTTCTGATAGCCTTCGAACAGTTTCAATGCTGAAGGAAGCGTTGTGGGTCCTCCGAGGGGATCGGAGTAATTGTTTAAAAAATAGCACTGGGCCCGAGGTTCGGGAACGAACGAAGTTCCTGGCCGGGCCGTCGGTGGTTTTCGCTCGAGGCGGGATTTGCCTGCATCTGCCGAAACACGTGCTACGGATAAAGCCAGGCTTTGGAACCGTTCCGTGCCGCCAATCCGTTAGTTCGCCGAAAGATAGAGTATATACCTATCGACCAGTTAGCAGAATCCCTTCGAGCACGCGTCAGTCTATTCCGTTCCTCTCGCCTTAGGGTCTCCAGTTTATGGAAAACCCGGGGTCGAGGATCTCTGGAAGGTAAACGTGTGCCCTGTTCCAGAATACTTGATGCCCGCTACCGCCCGTGTATTCCACACTCGTTCAATTGTTCTTCGATGTCTACCGACAGCCAAGAACCTTAAATATTCATTAAAATGTTAATCGACTGCGCAGACTGTGTGTACACGGAAATGCAAAATAGTAAAAATATAAAAAGAAACTGTAAAGATATCTTTACGCGTGTCGAGGATCAATCTTTCGAAATTGGTGAGTTTAACTTTCTCTTGAAAATTATTACTGTATCGTCACCGATTTATTCAAACGAATTTAGCTACACCGCCAAGTTGGTGAGGGAAATTTCCTCTTAAAAACGATTACTGTATCGTTCTCGATTTAACGCTTCATTGTTAAATTCATTGGATTTGAAAATTTTATCGTTCACACAACCCCTTCCATTTCTTTCTTATCCCCGTGGCGAAAATTCGGCGAATCCGCGCGTGCTAAGGTGCACGCGCACTCGCGCACCGTGAAAATCGACTTCGAATCGGCAGAGGCAACACGTTACCCACTAAATTCGGCAATCCGTGGTTGAAACACGAGGCGAGAAGCTATCCGACTGTTTAAAAACGCGAATTCTCGCGTCGTAACGTAGAACAGGAGGCGAAGTAATCTCGCCGAGTGTTCCGACGGCACCGGTAAATCTCGACGCTTTTATGTGTTTCGGAGATGACATTTACTGTGAATCAGTTTCCACAGGCGTTATTGTTATCATACGAGATTCCACCGGTGTTACGCACAGTCCGGATGTCGTTCGATCGCGCAAACATCGCGCACTGAACGGGCCACCGAGCGGACGTTCGCGAGATATTCTTACCTTTCCATTACCGCCCACGCGACCGCCGCCAATGTGGAATAATGTTTCGCAGATTGCGACTAGAAATAATCGGGGATCGATCTGTTCGCGAGAAAGTGGCTGGATCGGAATCCCATGAACGGTTGCCGTAGCCACGAAGAGTCTGTTTGAACGATTTGCGAACCGTTAAATACGTTCGGAACGGTGTGGATGATTTTACAGGGTGTTTCGTGAGAATCGATTTGCAACAGCGAAGGATACATTGGAAATTAATCCCGTCTTTTTCCGTTCCCTAGATACGTTCCTGGAATTTCTGAATTTTCTCGATTGCGCCTGTCTTAAGCGATTTTGAACCCTTAGCGCTCGAGTGGCGACTCAGAGTCGCCATTAAATATGTTGGTATCTAATCGATTAATAAATATTTAAGTATTGTATGAGGTATTATGTCAATTTTAAATTCATACAAAGAAAAAATTTAATATAAAATGGAATTATTCTAGTTCGGAGGAAGTGTTTAATTTTCGAGTTAAAATAGCTTCGAGTACAAAGGGTTAAGGGTTACTGTATAGAGCATCATTTGTTAATGCAAATCTAGGTAGAAAGCTGACAGAAAATATTCCAGAAATGAATGACAAAAATCTCATAAGTTTTCAGACTGTATATTCAATCTTTTATCATGCACGAAACGTTCGTTCGTTTGATAAGTGAATTGGAAAATATGAATAGAATTGTTAGCAGACGCGAGTCTACTGTTAAAATTCCGACTGAATATAGGCACCAGTCTTGCATGAAAATTCGGTGATCGTTTATGCAAAAATTTAAATTTATTTTTATGCGAGTAACTATATTTTTATACGGAATATGTATCACGAAAATGTTTCGCGAAACCACGGATTTTCAACGATTTCGTTAAAATCAGCTTGTGATTTTTGCGAAAAACTGCAGACTTTCGTAAAAAAAAAAAAAAATAGCGTATTTCTTGTCGGCCGAACGGTTATTCCGCCATCCAGTAATTAAATATCGCGAAATCGGGTTTACGATCGGCTTTTTAAAGCGTCACCGGAAACATAAAATTTCCGCATCCTCTTCCCGTATTATTGTTATCACGATTTCGAGCCGGTCCACGGTTTTTCGTGTCCCTCGGCCCGGTGAAATTTTTCATCGGAGAATTTCGTTCGGTTTATTAAGCCGATCCCCGTGCGCGTCGCCCATCCCACCGGAACGAGTGCAATTTTTCGACGGCGCGATCGATTTGGCCGCGGCTAATTAAAAAGTCGCATCGGCACCGTTTCTATCGCGCACCTGGCTGCTGCCTGTACAAATATATTTTTGTAAGTAGCCGCGCGCGTCGCTGCAACCGGGAAAAAACGGGAGAGAGAGATGAAAATCGAACGAAATATTTTTTTTCAACCACTCCTCTACGCAAGACCAATAAACACGCTGGAACCGTTTACGCCGGATAATAGTTTTACAAGTGTAACGATGAAACGTTCGAAAGCCGCGAGAAGGTTGCTAGTTTGTTGCGATTCGGCCGTTCGGATCTGTCGTCGCTGGTTTTTAATCGTATTTCCAGTTTTCGCAGTTGATAGTGCTCTTCAGCTTGTGGAAAATATTCACGACCAAACTTTAATTTTGTTTCGGCACCCTTCAAATTTCTATATGAAAATTATATTTCCGTTTATATTTGTATCTCGATAAAATAGTGTTTTAAGGTTTCTGAAACTCGTCTCAATTGATTTACAAAAAAAAAAAGCGAAAAAAGGCACATACAGGTCGAATTGAGTAACCTCCTTCTTTTTCGAAGTCGGTTGAAAACTATTCCGCACGCAATGCGCTAAGAATGATTTAATTACAGATATTCTGCAATTCCAATATTCATCACTGTGCGAACTACCGATTTTGGTGTCGCGCAGGAAAATAATTACTGTAAAGATTATTCAATCTGAGAGCCTATGAGAAAAAAGAGTGTGATTAAGTTTTTGGGGCTAGAAATAAGAAAAGAGGTTTCGTCTGGTTCATTACGTTTATTCCGTAAGTTATCGCCTTCGCACGACTCATCCTACGATAATAAGTAATATCATTAATTAATCGGTAATATCAATACGTTTCTTGTATACATATATATATATATATCTGTCTATTTATACATATATACCTTCATCTATACAATATCTATAGCTATTTATGTATATATTTATATATATATATTTATACTCTTCTTTTATAATATACACGCAGAGATCTATCTACGATACGACTTCGTTTCGATCGTTCCTATTATTCACATGATCCGTATATCAAATAAATATATATTATCGCAGCTCTCGTCGAACGTCGCGAGGAATGACGTCACGAATAAATGCACAAGGACGAGACTCGCGATCCTCGGGAACATGATCACTATATCTTTTTACACCAAACGCTTCGTCACATCCTCCCATTCCTCCCCGTGAAACTGTCCAGGAAGAAACTTTCATGGTTCCGAACTGTGTCGTTCTTGTCGCAGAAACGTGTTACCATTTTTCTTTCCGATGAATTTCCCGAACGTTTAATCACAACAATTGTCGATCGTTAATCTGAGAATCAGAGACATTCACGAGTTCGTTCTTCGCTCCACACTTTCCGCAATTCTTCTAGTCATTTATTTAACTAAATATTGCATTGTGTTCTATTATAGTAATTGTGTCATTACAGCACTCGTGTTCACGGAGGAACATTAATCCTCTTTACACGTATTCCGGTTGAAACGTTTCGTCGAACATAATTCAGTCAACAAAATTGAAACGTCGCGAACGTTCAATATCGTTCGACGCACCGCTGTAAAATTATTATTAAAAAAATCGAGGAAGCGAGAATTTCGATAGCGTGAAAAATCAAACGAAAATAAAGTCGTTGATTGCCCACGATTGTAACGGCTGTTTTCATGGGAACATTCAATTCGACGATATACAACAGCGAAAATGGATGGAGGATGGTAATGCGAGGATTTTACAATGTTACTTTTCTATTCGATGAGTAATTCGCGATACAGTTTGTAACGTCATCTACAGAAAACTGAATTCCGAACGATGATAGGTCAGGGAAGAGCTGCCACTGTTTGCTCAGGTGACGAACATAGTCATCGATATTCACGGCTCTTTTCCTACCTCATCTGGCTCCGATTCATTAACCAACAACCGTCGCCGAGATCGCAGCGATTAGACTCCGTCGGGGAGTTTGCAACCATCAATTCCCCGTATAACATTCGGTGGAAAAATCACTGAACCCCTTGCCTCGACAAACCAACCCTTCACGGAAGCTCTACTCTAATTTTTACTGTTACAATTTGCTGCAAGAAAAATTCAATATCATCTCGATCGCGCAAGATTTTTAAAAAACTTTCAATTGTACGAGGTGTTATATCAATTTTATATTCGTACAAAGAAAAGAATTAATATAGAATGCAATTATTCCAGCTCGGAAGAAATGTTTCATTTTCGAGTTAAAGTAGCTCCGAGCGCAAAGGGTTGAAATAAGTTTCATGACATTTTGTTCTCTAATCTTTCGAAGACTATTAAATAAAATTGAAATTTAACATGCGCGATTCTTCTTTTCAAACAGTATTTCAATAAAAATTTGAAGAATCGTATCTAAGAAATTGGGAGTTGCATCTCAAATGTAGCTAACCGGGCGCGAGGCAAGGGGTGGAAAGTCTCGTCGAATAAAAAGAGAAGCATCGCGCAAGAAAATGTTAATAAGCAACTTTCGGCAAGTTTTCGCGTGTTCGCTTATGCTCCTGCCCCGTGATTCGAAACCGGAGGAAGATTTGTTGTTCCGTGCCGGCTACCACCGATTCGGGGTTATTTGTCAATCCACGGATCCCTCGGCCGTGCACAAATACACGTGTACCCGGTTCTTTTTTTGTTTCGTAGCCGAACTGGGAACACGTGTTTCGCTGGTCGGCGATAACGATTTCCAAAGAACCAGCAGCTTTCGACGGGCTCGTGCCAGGGACCGAGGGGATTTACTTCTTTTCCGAGGCCCCTATTCGCAATCGTCGGGCCCGTTCGTTCGAGCCACCGGTAATCAAAGTAGAAATCAGCTAGTATAGTTACGTTGAGTTACTTGAATACTTTACGGTAAACATTTCCCTCGACGGAGCAGCCCTGGGCATTGTTCTAACGCTAAAACATCCCTTCGTTTCGTAGAAATTAACCCTCGCGTAGTCAACCAAAATGTATAGATTATTTAACCTCTTAACAGCGGAATTTAGTTTTAAAAATCCTCCACAGAGTGTGGAATTAAAATCAAGCAAAGTCAAGTATACGCGTCGAACGCAGGGCAAACGGTCCTGTTATAAATTTTATATAAAAGATTAACAATTCATTCTTGAAAAGGTTATTGGCAATAGAGATTTGGATTGACGCGTCTACACGTCGAACGCAGTTAACTGGTTAAAACCTTTCTGCATTTAACATGTTTGCAGAAATTCTCATTGCAAGACTATAAATTAATATATCAGCGAGTAAAGAAAGGACATTCAGAGAAATTTTGTAACATTTTTAGAGGAACATTCACAAATTGTTGAAAGAAAGGGTTGTAACTGTAAGGGTTGAAAAATGATTTCGAAATAGACTTTTTTGGTTGCCGCGGACTACGTGAATTTTTCAAAACGATTCACGCCCAGGTCTGCTTCCGAGTCGCTATTAAATTTTTCCTATTTTTTAACATCCACTGCTGCGCCTACAACGGTTTTAAATACACATTCACGACTCTCGTTACGTGAACAAACTATCTACAGTTACGTATCGCGTAGCTCGAACTGTTTCTCGCATCTCGTTCGATCGACCACCGACTACTTTCGCGATTCTAGGACTTATCTAGTTCCACTCTTTGGCGAGCTCGTCCGTGGAAGGTATCCATTCCTGCTTCACGTAGACCAGGCTCGGGTCGTAGTGTTCGCCGTGGTGCTCTTCAAGGCCCCGATGGTGAGGCCTTGAATTCCGGTATTCTCAGTATTTGTGCAACGTGATCGGTAAATTGCCACTGGTGTTGACGGTGTTGCAGTCTTGGTAGTATCTGTGGTACAGGGGCGGCGACGGGGCTGCGCTCGACGAAAGCGGAGTGGGCGGGCTGGATCTGGAAATCATAATAATCGCACCGTTAATTACCCTGAATACACACGTTCGCTCTCTAAAGTCGCCAATTTCAAAGCACAGGTCAAGTGATTTTTACTAGACACCGAAAATTAACGAACTCCGCTGGTTCCTTTAAACTGTGACAAATAGACTGCGGACCATTGCACAAAATAAGAATTTTCCATCTGACTCGCGACCGACTGGAGTGAAATGACAATGTATTTTCTTCCTTAATATACCTGAAAATCTTCTAATGTTTCAACCGTCTCAAATTGAACCTACCCAGCTTCGCGATAAATGTCTAGTAACAAACTACGTCCCTCCGTTCCAGTCTCGAGCATTGAACGTTCCAACAGCAAAGTCAGAATTTCACGAACCACGGCTTTCCGTGAAACACTTTACAAAGATGACTACAACGATCCATTGAAATCGGAGTACAAAATCGACCGGCCGGCGCGTACGTTCAGGGGCGAAGCATGGGAATTTAAAGATCCGCAGAGACTTCGATGACGTGCGAAACAATCTCGCCGGGTGACGCAAGAGAGAAGGTAACGTGGTTGTAGCGGACCAATGGGGCTAAAGAATTTTTCTGCTAACCTATAAAGCTGACAGCTCGGCGATTGGGTGTCCTGATAAATGGCGGCGGTGTCGGGGCTGGCCGCCTCCTGGTACCACTGCGAGTGAGCGGCGGTGTTGTTGTGATTTCTCGAGTTGTATTCCGCGTGATCCATTATGTAACCGGCCGTGGGCGTGCAGTAAGGCGCGTACATGGTTCCGGGTGGTGATCCGTTGCTCCTGGACACGGTGCTGCCGTGTCCGTAGCCGGAGGTGGCCATCATCGCAGCGACGGCAGCGGTGGTAGAGGTCGTGGCGGTGCAAACAGCGGCTAAATGGTCCCTGGAGACGACCCCGGTACCCATCGATTCTCTGCTCGTCATGATCGAGTGTGAGTGAGGGTGCGGATGTTGGAGGCCGTGAGGATGGTGCGTGTGGTGCTGATTGTCCCTGGTCATCAGGCCGGCGTTGTTCTCCCGCGTGGTCATCAGAGCGTCGACGCTGAAGCTGGTGGGATCCATGCCCATGGAGACGTCCTGAATGGCGTCCTGGTGGGTCTGATGGACCTGGTGCACCTGATGACCGAGAGCACTCTGTATCACGCTCTGGCCGGGTATCGCGACACCCGGTGTCGTCGTAGCCCCAGCGGTTTTCGCATCTTGTATCGGACTGTGGAGCCCGTATTTCGCTTGCACAGCCATGCAGTGACTTCCGGTGTCGTTCACCGGCTCCCTCTTCGGCTTGCACAGCGTCGTCTCCAAAGCTCCGAGTTTCTTAGCAGCGGAGTCCGACGGCGGCGCGATCACTATACCGTTAGTCTTTGCCTCTTCCTGGCTCCGTTTCTCCGGCACCAATCCCTGCCTCTTCAGAGCCTCCTCTTTCTCCTTCAAGGCGTCCTTCTTCTTGAAACGTCTCCGGCGCCGCAGATAAGAACCGTTATCGAACATGTTGTAGCTGTCCGGGTCCAGCGACCAGTAGCTTCCTTTTCCCGGCTTCTTGTCGTCCCGAGGTACCTTCACGAAACACTCGTTCAAACTGAGATTGTGCCTGATGGAGTTCTGCCAGCCCTGTTTGTTCTCGCGATAGTACGGGAACCGCTCCATGATGAACTGATAGATACCGTTCAGCGTGATCTTCTTGTCGGGAGCGTTCTGTATCGCCATCGCGATCAACGCTATGTAAGAATACGGCGGCTTCACCATGTCCTTGCCCGGATGGTGAATGTGCTGCTGGGTGATACCCGACACCGGGTAACCAGCCGCTGTCGCGTACCCGCCGTATCGGTACTGCTCGTAGTAGCCAGGGGTTGCACCAACCCCCGGGTACGACGGGGTACCCATTCCAACGGGAACGGCCGTCGCGTGACGATAATACGCATTTTGCTCGCCGAACAGCGTGTGCATTTTCGCTGGCACTTGCGGACACCAACTGAAACGATTTTTTTTTCGAGGATCTCTTTCGCGAGGAAGATTCAGCGGCGCCCGCCGCGAATCTTAACCGATCTCCGAGACACTACTGTGGAACTTCAATGCCCCGCGATCGCGACAACTGACATATCGTCGATCGTCTTCGAATTGAAGTTTCACTCCACTGTACCGGGTCCGATCGCACTTTTCACAGTTGAACGGGGACTTGACAGGGAGCTAGGAACTTTCACCGTTCGGAGACCGTCGGTCACTCACTCGCAAGTTATATCCTGTCGGTCCTGATCGATCGATGATCGGCGATAGGATCGATCCCGTCGCGGGTCGGCAAGACAGCCGCCGTCGTCGTCGTTCGTTTGCTCGATCAGTGTTTTGTTGACGCTCGTTGATGACTCTCTGTGTCTAGCCGTTGGAAGTTAGTCCTGGCGGAGAAGGCGGCGTGGCGCGAGTCGAGGCTGCGATCCGGTGGTCGATGCCAGGCTAACCCGTAAACCCGCGTGCACGCGTATTATGATACACAACAGGCCGGAGTTTACTCAACCCCGAGTAAAAACACACTGGGGCCTCGGCCTCGCGAGCGACCGAAGTGTCCCGAGTCGGCCGAGCACGGCTGCGCGGCTCGTGGCGTGGCGCCTCTCGTCGAAAAATCACGAGTTCGACTCGGGACCTGCCGACCGCCGTCGTCGCAACCAATCCCAGCGCACCTACGGGGATCATGTGACTCCACCTACGGCCCCCAACCAATCGGAAGACGCGATGAGACCTAACCAGCGTGGACGCCTCTGTGGCCCGCGTTGCCAACGACCGTGCGACGACCCTAACCGTGTCACGCCCTCGGCAGCCACCACAGGGCCGACGCAACAAAAGCGAGACAACGAGCGTCGCCCCGCGTGGTGTGAGAGCTCGCGAAATTTTTACAACCGCTTGTCGACGCCGACGCTACCGTCGGACACTTTTCTACCGAACATTTTCGACACCGAGGATTTTTCCTTGGCCGAACCCAGAAAATACTCGGATCGTCGTCCGTTGGATCGCCAGGATCGAGCACCGCAATCTCGGAAGTGACTTGACCACGTGCTCCGTGCTCCGTTACACCGAATCGATCCGCGTTTCCGCCGGTTCTCACCGTCGTCCAGTGCTCGCTTTCCGGGGTCGAGTGACGGGTCTCGTTCTCACGGTGTGCTCTCGGACTGTTGCGAATGGCCCAGCTTGTGGTAAATTATTGTTTCATGCACGCTTTATCGCGCCGCCTACGGCTCGACACTTGTTCTTATCCGCGGCTGCAAGAGGGGACAGTTCCGGTGCAGTTCTCCCCACCCTCGATCAATTCTTCAAGTTCGCTGTATCGTTGCAAAATCGTTTTTCAAATCGCGATCGCTCGATGGCAGTGGAAAATGAGATACATAGAACAATTGAATTGTATTTTGGAGATTTTTCAGATTCCGGTAGTGTTTAGATGATTAACCCTCGGCGTCAGGCACTGCGCGTTATGCATTTCAATATGGCGCGCGTTTTTCGCATATCAATTGCTTCGTTCAAGAATTATTTGGTAGTCGACGTTGTGGTACATTGAATGTATATTCAGCGACTCCAGAGGTTTTTTCTGCTAAATCGTTTGAACGTGTTAATAAGTATTTGGATTTTCATTCATGCAACGATTAACTGTATTTTCGGATCATTCTTCCAGCAAGGAAGTCTTCGAGCTCCGGAAGAAACTTTCGATTCCCTCCGATTCTTATAAAATGATTTATGGAAATTCTGATTTGCATAAAGACCAGCAATCTAATTATCGATTCTCCAGCCACGAGTATACTGAAATTGGCATTCCGTAAATACAATTTACCGGTTATAGTCGACCGTCGGTCGTTCCGGAACAGTAATGGTCCCAACAATGGCGCACGCAATTAAGGGCAGAAATTATTCGCTGGGAGGAGGATGAGAAAACGCGGCAATACTTTTCGCCGGAGGAGTACGGATAGGTGTGTAATCCGTGGACGAAGAAACTCGAGAAACCCCGACGGAAAAGGCTCGAGTGGTAGAGTTATATAGATAAGGGGGAGACATCACGTTCTTATAGACGAGGGATTCAATTTGGCGTCTGTTTTTCCAAGGGTTCGACTCCAGCCTTGCGAAAACACTCGAGAGGACACCTCGGCTCCCATCTTGCCGTTTCTCGGCACCTCACGAATCATCCGAACCTCTATCCAGGTTCTCAAAATATCTTCGATCGACGGGCATGTTCCACTTTTTTCCGTTTCCAATTCCGCGACGCTTCCGTCACGCTGCGATGCCCGCGAAAAGTTCGCCATTAGCCATTAGATAGTCTTCGTCGAAACTCGAAACTCGAATCAGATCAACCGCGAAAGTTGATTTTCCCGGTATCTTTTCGCATCTTCTGATATTTTTCTTCTTCGCGGTCGTAGAATGTGCAAATTCATTTCTAATTAAGTCTTTCTCGGATTATCGAAGCTGCAATTCTGTCTAGGTACATTCGTATTCTGAAATTTTCAATCTCCGCCTTCAGATTTTAACCCTCATAAATAGTTGCATAGAAGAGACTAGAATAATAATTCACTCATTTTCGTTTTGCACGTGAAATCAACAAATTGTGTTCTGTTTATAGCGTCACATTTTAAAGAAATACATCTCACAACATATGCATAAAAGGATCGATAATGTTACACTAATGGAAATAGTAAATGAGTGAATTTTCACCCTGAGGAACGTACGAGGGTGAATGGATGTCGTCATGTTTCAGTTCGCAAAGGAACGCTCTAGAATGTCCAATTAACGAGGGGTTAATTCCTCCTCCTCTTTTGCGAGTCTGAATAGCACACAATTTGCCATTCACCAATAGAAATTGCAAAATTCTACTTCACACTGTACAAAATTGATAATATTCATATTCCCGACGCTGATAAGCACTCGGAGCTATTTTAACTCGAACATTAAACATTTCTTCCAACTTAATTCCATTTTATATAATTTTTTTTAAATTGACATAATACCTCATTCAATACTTAAATGTTTAGTAATTGATTATATACCGACATATCGAATCGTGTAAACAGTATTTTGAACAATGGTACAGCAATTTTTAATGGCGACTCCGAGCCACCACTCGAGTGCTAAGGGTTCAAACTAGGAAATGCTAGATCAATGCCAATTCAATGAATATTTTACGGAAGCAGATCCGAGGAGCTTCTAATACTTTACGTAAGTCGGTAAAAGTTTCAATTTACCGACGCCTGACGAAGTTAATGGTCGCGATCGTCTCTCATTTTCCGGTTGGCGGGAGGAACAGGAAGACCCGATGACGCGACTACGCGCGTCTAATTTTCATTTAAATGAAACGACGTCGCTGTAGATGTTTCTCTATTCCGGTCCCTTCGTACCTGCCGCCGCGGGCTACGCGAAACGCTCTCGAACTTCCGGCCAAAGTTTAATTGTCTTCTGCTCGCGTTCTATCCAAATTCGTCGTTGGCTGGAACCGACGCGGCGTTTCTCTAGCGGCTAATCCATTTGATAAGACCGTCTCGTGTTCGCGATTTTTTCCACGATCCTCCGCGTCCCGTGTTTCGCGATTCACTTTGCGCAGGTTCCTCCATTTTGTACAACCCCCTCTCTCTCTCTCTCTCTCTCTCTCTCTATTCAATTTCATATAACGTTCACAAGGTTTGTGGAATATTCGTTAATTCGGTGGAATAGTCCCGACAGATTTGCTCGCTGAAATTAATTAATAAATTCATGCAGAATATCTTTTTCCTCGAACGAGCTTGCGAGACAAAATGACAGCCACTCGCGAAGTGACTCACCACCGCGAGCTCATTGTTTAATAAAATCTGATAAGTCGCTTGTTCCTGCGACACTTACACAGACCGGGCGCACAAAGGCCGTGTTCGATTTAATAAGATCGAGTGGCAAGGCGAAGTTCGCTCTTAATCGGGATTAGGGTCGATTCGGGAGCGCGTGTTAATATTATATACGTACAGGCGATTTGCATATTTATTGAACAGACCAACGACAATCTGTAGGAACAGCCTCGCAATCAAAGGATACGAAAACAGTAGCAAAAGCAACGAATAATAATCAGACTGCGGATCTTTATGCAAAATCAAATTTTTCGTACGTCAATTTGCAAGACACGGGAACACAGGGCGTTCTTAAATTCTTATAATCTTCTAATGTTTGTAAAACATTATAAAATACATCATAACATACAACATAACGTACATCATAAAATCGTAGCTAAATTCTCAACAATATCGACACTAATTTCACAGTGAAAAACGCAAGCGCAATAATACTTCATACCTAGTAGAGTTCTAACTTCGATGGAATTGTTACAATTGATGTCTCTTTAATGCCGTCATTCCTTTTTGAAAAAAGGAACTTCGTTCCGTGGAGCGAGATTTTAATTGTTGTTCGGCCCGCGACATTTCGAATGGCTGACAAGCTTCTCTGGCGGCTTGCTTAAGAAATTTTGAAGTCGTTTCCAAATAAACGGCTGCCTTGACCTATCCCATGGGACGCGGTCCGCTCTTTTATGCCGGACAGAAACAATAAACGCGGATTTTCGAGGCCTCGGCGGGGTACTCGTTGCGTCAATCGACCCACAGAAGAAAGTCGATTTTCTTTCTGACGCATGCTGTCCGCGAATCGCGAGAAAAAGCGAGCGTTACGTGGTGCTTGGCTTCTGCAAACAATCGTTGCGTTAAGTGCCGTTCAAAGGCTACTGCGCCAAGGCCGGGAATTGAAATCTCCCGCTCGAACGAGTGCGCTCGCATACGTCCGCGAAGTCCAATGCAATTGTCTGCACATTATCTCCGCAGTTATCGCCATCTTTTCAAGTTGCTGAACAAAATTCCACGCCTCTTATGAATCCACTAGATGAACATTCGCAATACGATTGTATCTCGCAACACATAATTGCTATCTATTCTTGTAATCATTTTAATGAGTCGAGAAGAAACCGGTTCTCTCGCGAAAGAACAATATTTTTGTAGACTTTTTAAAGTTCATCAAAGTGTACAATTCACAGCAAACAGAGGGCACAATTAACCCCTTGCCGTACAATAACGAGTCAGACTCAAGACGAACTGCTAAATACGAATGTTATGTCTTTCTTTTAAGACAATTATTTCGCGATCAATATTTCAGGAAAGTAATTTCGTTTTTCGTGTAGAGATGGCACTCCTTCCATTTGTTATTACTTAACATCGAACATTGTAGTGCTTTCAAAATCGAAGTATGCAGTTCCATCACCTTTCGCTTTTTTATTACCGCAAGGGTAAAAATTCAGTGCACGTAAGAAAACATTGTGTGCTGTTTAAGCAGTGGATGTACCATCGAATTACCATTTTTCGCTTTTTTCAACATTCTTTATTTGGTGCAAATTTCATTTCAAATAAAGTCGTAAGAAGTCGTGTAAACTCAATTTTTGGCTGACAGGAAATAGAAATTCGACGAGCATGGGACGTTTATGTTGCCTGAAAAATCGCAAAAGGTTACAGAACAAATGTCCTAAAACTTATTCTAAATCGTAAAAAATTGACCTTCATTTTCCCACATTTTTTAAGAAGATTCGTCAAATCGAAGTGTACAATAAACCCCGCCGTAAATATTGCCGTGCGTTTTCTTTTACAGTTACAGCGATTAGAACGTCTTTGTGCACAAAAATGTCGTAAAAGGGAAAGGAAAATGTATATTTGTTGCACGGCTACATTTATTTTAACGGTTAAATATTGATTACAAACGAATCAAATTTTATTTCATCCCGAATGAAACGCGTAACTTTCATATTTGTTAGACTTTGTTAAGAACCTTCATCGCGAGTCTGGCTCGTCAAAGGACGGCAAGGGATTATGGGGGAACGCTACCCTTGCTTTTTAGAGTATCTATCAGTGTTACCAACCTCTGTGCAGAAAAAAAAGTTTTTTTTGTGGTAACACTGGCAAACATACATACAGTAGCGGACAAAAGTTTAAGACGCTCTAAAAAAGACGATAACTACTTTAGTATCGTACTATACGATTTGAACTTTTTTGGGAAGCCAGAGCAATTAGTTTACTACTGGATGTGAAAAGAAATTGTTTCAAAAATTGCAATTGATCGGAATTGTTGAAAAAATTCTAAAAATCGCATTTTCAACTTTATTATGTGGGCCTACATTGAAAATTTAAAAAATACGTTTTGTCGATCCGTGTCAATTAAACATATTCTGAAAATTTCGTCAAAATCGGTCGACGTTGCAATGAGCTACAAACGTTTAAAGTCGGTAAAAATTGCAGATTTTCACGATTTTCAACCTCTAACTGCAGTAAATTTGAGGATTCTTACATCTTTCGATGTCAGTCGTTTTTTCCCGAATCAACCGATTTCGATGAAACTTTCGCAGTGCATATAATTGACACAGATCGACAAAACGTATTCTTTAAATTTCCAATATAGACTCTCATAAAAAAGTTGAAAATGCAACTTCTACTTTCTTTTCACATCCTGCAGTAAACTAATTGCTCTAGCTTTCTAAAAAAGTTCAAATCGTACAGTACAATATTAAAACAGTTATCGTCATTTTTAGAGCGTCTTAAACTTTTGTCCGCTACTGTATGTGTCAGCCTAACGCTTCAGTTTTGCTATGATTGCACGTTTTTTTCTTTTGTTTATTAATATCTTTAATGTTATTAATGGATCCGAGTGGATTCAAGCCTTTCATATGTTTGTTGCTATGATTCCACGTTGACAGTCCTGACTAAACGTCATCTCGTCTAACTAGATAAACTAAAATTGGCTCTAGACTTGCTCTGCATCAGAGAGGACCCCTGTCTTTATGAACGTAATACGGTCTTAGATTGTTTGTTCTTAGTTCAGCGAATTTTGGGCTGGGTGAGGACTCATTCTGAAGAAGAAGGTTATAGGTACAGCGCTGGATCGCATTATGGCAGTGACAATATCTATTAGTATCTAGTAGAATCTGCGAGTATTTTTCTCGATTGTTGCTCATTGATAATCTCGTTAAATAATGCAGTACAGCGCTGTTCCTATAACCTTCCTCTTTAGAAAATTCGCTCGAATAAGGACAAACGATCAAAGACCGCAAACCTATGTTTCGACCCAAAATCTAGTTAGATTCCAGTTCCTTTCTAGTTATGTCACGAGGGTAGCGTTTCCTCTTAAGAGGAAGATTAGCCGGGAACGTTCGCCGTCCTCCGAGAATGAAAATGGCGGTCGAGTTCCGCAGAAATCGCGAACCGATTGAGCAGGACCATAGCAGGGGATCGGCGAGGACGCGGGGATATTTTTACCGTGCGAAGAAGCTCGGCGTGAAAGAAACGGGACCACGTCGAGCACCCGTATCATCCGATTGGATTAACCCGTGGAAGTCTCTTCGGATTCCGTATGCTTCTCGTCTGCTCGCCGGCCCGGTGTTTACACAACGATGAAATTTAATTCTCGGGACCACCGAACTGAGGAACTCGTGTAAACCAATACGCCGGCCGCCGAGTAGCTCGCCAGTCGGAATGACGGTTCCGCCGCAAAAACTCGGGGAGAAAAACCGAGTGAAAATCATTCGACGGTTTCGGATCGTGTTAGATCCGAATCCTCGCGAGACGCGTGTCCGATTCGCCTGACAGGTTGACTGACGGAACGGAAAGGCGACTAATCGAACCATAATTAACCTAATGAGAGCCCCGACTGATGGCTTCCCTTTACACTAACCCCTTGCTTCGCAACGTGGATCTTCGGGCTTGTACGGTTTAATTAACTGTTCCTTCTCGATATCGAAAGTGGATTGACGCGAGGATTAAATTGAATTTGATGAACGTAATTGTTCTGCAGTCTAGGAAGATCACAGTTTCATGCCTGAAGTTCTCGTATCTCTTAAAAACAATGTGGATTTATCTACAGCCTCTTCTTGATCACCAAAATGGCGAACGCGAGTCCGGTTCTTCCTCACTCGAGCAAATTGCGACTAGGGTTTATCGTTCTTCGATCTAATATACATATATTTAATAGTTCAAATCAGAAAAATGTTGAAATCATGAAACAAAACTTTATTTCGTAGAACTGTTGAATTGTGGTATCTTCTACGTTGCTCCTCAAGTCATCCCAAAGATATCCTGTAGCGGAAAAAGCTCGTTCAGCCTCTACACTTTGTCGGTCGAATAGTT
Source organism: Lasioglossum figueresi (assembly GCA_028455805.1). Lineage (NCBI taxonomy): Eukaryota > Metazoa > Arthropoda > Insecta > Hymenoptera > Halictidae > Lasioglossum > Lasioglossum figueresi. Next base: position 2,991,190 of record CM052193.1, read on the forward strand.
ACTACGAATGCAACACGCGCAATTTTGATTACACGCATGGTCCCTCAAAATTGGCCGGATATCGCATCACCTGTTTAAGAAAAATGCGGGACTAAAAAATGATCCTGAAACAATCCCTAGCTGCGACTGTAAACTACTGGACTGATTACATCAGAAAATTGATAGTTCGATTTTTTGAAAACATTTATCCACACCTCCGACCAGCAAAATGGCGGTGTAACCGTGTTCGGCGGGCCGGTATGAAAAAGATGACTAACCGTCCGACTTTACGCGAGGGCCGGGAACCGAGTCAATCGAAGGTGATCTCGATTACGAGCACTGTAACGAAGTTTATTTTCAGTTCCCGGTGGTTTTCGGTGCTTGCCGAATTGTTGACGCGTCCGCGTCACTCCGGGCCCTGTGCAAAAAAGTCCGGCCCCCGCGGGAAAGTGGTAATGCTAACCAGATTAGCTTTTTCTCTTAGCGGATTTGAGAAACAGCAGACGGGGCTGCATCGGCGTGTTTGTTATCTTTATGCGGGATCGCATCGGCCGCGGCGAGCGCGTCATAGTCTTGCATGAAAACGCGTGGAAACGGCGCTGTACGTAAACGCGGACGAATTACAGGCTCGCGGGAGATACGATGCAGAATTGCCCGGTTGCTGTGAAGACAAACAGCGAGGGAACTTTTGGCAGAACACCCGTTGCAGAACGCCGATTCGCGCGGAAATCGCGGGAACCTTCCGCTAGGCACCTAGCGGTCACCAAAATGGCCGACGCGAACCTCGATCGTTGCATTCGCAAGAGTATTCCTTGCGCAAACCTCCCGACACGTTTGTTTCTTTTTACTTTTCTGTTTACGTGAACCGAGTTTCGTTAGAGTTTGCAGGACCCAGAAGGATTAGAAGTCACTGCGGACGTTTCTTCAGTTTTGTGTGATCCATGAAAAATGAGTAGATGCAATTTAAACTTTCAACCTATTCAACATGTTAGGAAAGAAAATTAATTTTTTAATTTTGAAGATATTTATTTCCATAAAGATCCGCTGTCTGTTTATCAGAGTGTAAACCTAGGTACGTCTCCTTACGTCCTTTAATTAATTGATGTCGTCTTCCATGGAAAGATACATCTGCTCGCAATTAAGGAAAAATCTGTAAAAGAAAAATACCAGATAGGATCTAGCCATGGCCGCCACGAAATCAATTATCGCCGTACAGGACGCTGTCATTTCGCTTGTGCTCACTCTACCGCATTAACGTTTTAGCTAATTGAACTACTTCAGCCGCTCTCCTTCCCACTATTTGTTTTCCCGCATTGTAAGAATAGACTGGTTTACGCAACGCTCGGGAATCCTTCCATATCTCTTACTTTACACAAGCGATTGCGTTCGGTTAAACACAGCCCGTCCTTCGGTCCCATTTGATAAATATGAGTAAATTATTTACACAGAATTCGTGTCCAAATGTAGAAAGATAGAAGCTCGTCGGCGGCGGCTGACAGGAGCAAAGAGGAAACGACCTGGTCCCGGGACAGTCTGGCAGTAGATTTATTTCCTTAAGGCAGACAATGAGGAAGGAAATGCGGCTGATACGTTTTCAAGAAAAATAAACGTCTCGCGGTCGTCTCTGCCCGAGGGGAAGGGGACAGAGTTGGACTTCACGTTTGTTTTCGTCCCGGGCTTATTGGTCGCGTTATAGTGTTGCTAAACTCTAATCGAAATCCGAGTCCTTTCCATCGAACTCATTTTTCGAACACGAATCTACTATCTTCACTATTTTATTTATTTACTGTCTCCGTTATCTCAACGAGCTTCGAAGATAAATAGATTGTCTTAAACGTTATTTATCGTTAAGTAATTATTTTTTACTCGAACACAGTTTCGTTCAGGCAATTAACACTTTATCTACCGGAAGAATAGGATTTTCAATAATTATGCTGTACCGAAAAAAAACAGAAATTATCTTCTACGTTGCAGTCTTAAATGAAACTATTAAATTACGTTATTGGGGGTGACTTGTTAGTTCGCAATGAAAATTGCTGTTGCCATTGAAGGTTCCATTAAAAAGTTTTTACCCGTGTACCATAGATTGTTCAAAATTATGCAATAATCACCGGTCGGTAATGTGTTAAGATTCTACTGCGATACAATTATTATAGAAATTATTGATATTTATCAGTAGACTGCGGATCTTGATGCAAAATAAAAATGTTCTGCATCGATTCTGGGAAGCAGCAGTAAAATAAAATTTGATTTCATCAATATTCATAAATTTTTCTAATCTTCCATTGTTTTATACAGTATTTCACCCAGCCGATTTTTTCATAAATGCATAAAAATCCGCGATCCATCGGATACAATAATTTCCAGTCGCATATTAACCGAATTCTGTAAAACATGTTTTCGATTGATGCTGTGTTTATTCATATATCTCGTTCTAAAATTGTATTGATAATTACAAAGACATAAAAAGAAAACGTCCGCTTGCAAGTAGGCTAATAAAAATTTGTCTGTCTTACGTAAATTTGTGAATCTTACCCGTATAAAATTGTCTTCGATCACCGTCGCGTCGCGAAGACACCGTGCGCGCCGTTTAAACGAGGAAATAATGAACCGGAGTCCTCCTCGTCCCGCATAAATGGTCGCATAATGCGCGGTGCTAAATCCTGGACCCAATACGCGGAGAACCGTGCCGGTATAGCAATACATAACATACATACACACGGCGAAGAGGATGTACTCTGTGTGTACGAGCAGGCGAAACTGCGCAACCCTATCTGCCGGAGCCAACCGCAGAATATCACTGCACATCCAGATAATCCCGGTGGCCTATTGATATGCTGATGGTGAGACGTGTCGCGTGAAATTGCCACCCGGTACGCATTGTTCGGCTGAATTCCGGCTGGGCCCTTTTCAACTTCTCACCCTCGTCCCGGACAGATTCAATCCTATCGGCGCCAGACAGGTTTCTCGTTTTAGCGAGGAAAACCGTCGATTCCGCGGCCCGCGGTTCGTTCGAATTGCGGTTATTGATCAGATGCTTCGATGGAGCTGATGGTGGTGAGTCCACGAAATCCTGCCATTCGACGGGCCGCAAATTTCTCGGTGGTAGTCGATTTCCATCGAGCAATCTTTAACCCTTCCGGGATCGTAGACGCGTAAGGTAGTCTGATCGATGATGGTTGTTTTAAAAAAATAGGGTTCTTCCTGGCAACCACGGATATTCATGATATAACGATCCACCGCCAAAATGATATTGTGTCCTAATTCTACGCCATCTACACTCGTCGAAATTTCTATAAAGTCACTGTGTTTTGTAAGGAATTCTTATTATTATACCATACCAATGAAAAATTTGTACTTGATAGGATTTTGGGATTACATAAAGAAAGCATACACACCGATTTCAAAACATAAGTATAACATTTATCGATGAGAGAAAACAAAAATATTATTTTACGCAGAACAAACTGCGAAATTTCGATAATGTCACTTTCGTTTTACACGGATAAAGTTGAAATTAACTATTGTTTTTTTATTATTTCTATTTTAATATCTGGCGTAACCACCATTTCTTTGAATTATATTAAAATTACGATTGGGCATCGACGAAACTAACTTTTGTAGCGTTTCTGTTTTAACAGACGCCCACGCTTCATTCACCGCATCCCTTAGTTCGCTAATGGAGTTGTATTGTTTGCAGTTTGTATAAACCTGTCGCGCAATGATACCCCAATCATTTTCAATAGGGTTTATATCAGGGGAACAAGCAGGCCACGGCAAAACATTGATGTGTCTTTTAAGAAGCCACTGCTTTATGTGCTTCGACGCGTGTACCGTAGCATTATCATGCTGACAAATAAAATTGTAATCTTCAATATTTTCTGTAAAGGGTATTAGAACCATGTCTAACTTATCTGTATAATTTTCCGAATTCATTTTGTGATTTATGT
>CM052193.1:2995218-3012910 GCA_028455805.1 Lasioglossum figueresi
ATTAGAAAAGTTTCTTAAAGAAATGAGAGAATGGTTCTCAAACAATTTTCATTCATCCTTCAGGAATGAATACATTGACTAAGTGCATGAACATTAGAAAAGTTTCTTAAAGAAATAAGAGAATGGTTCTCAAAGAATTTTCATTCACCCTTCAGGAATGAATACATTGATTAAGTGCATGAACATTAGAAAAGTTTCTTAAAGGAATGAGAAAATGTTTCTCAAAGAATTTTCATTTATCCTTCAGGAATGAATACATTGATTAAAGTGCATGAACATTACAAAAGTTTTTTAAAGGAATGAGAGAATGTTTCTCAAAGAATTTTCATTTATCCTTCAGGAATGAATACATTGATTAAGTGCACGAACATTAGAAAAGTTTCTTCAAGAAATGAGAGAATGTTTCTCAAAGAATTTTCATTTATCCCTCAGGAATGAATACATTGATTAAAGTGCATGAACATTAGAAAAGTTTCTTAAAGAAATGAGAGAATGTTTCTCAAAGAATTTTCATTTATCATTCAGGAATGAATACATTGATTAAAGTACATGAACATTAGAAAAGTTTTTTAAAGGAATGAGAGAGTGTTTCTCAAAGATTTTTCATTCATCCTTCAGGAATGAATACATCGATTAAAGTGCATGAATATTAGAAAAGTTTCTTAAAGAAATGAGAGAATGTTTCTCAAAGAATTTTAATTATTCTTCAGGAATTAATACATTGATTAAAGTGCATGAACATTAGAAAAGTTTCTTAAAGAAATGAGAGAATGTTTCTCAAAGAATTTTCATTTTTCCTTCAGGAATGAATACATTGATTAAAGTGCATGAACATTAGAAAAGTTTTTTAAAGGAATGAGAGAACGTTTCTCAAAGGATTTTCATTTATCCTTCAGGAATGAATACATTGATTAAGTGCACGAACATTAGAAAAGTTTCTTAAAGAAATGAGAGAATGTTTCTTAAAGAATTTTCATTTTTCCTTCAAGAATGGCTACATTGATTAAAATGCCTTCTACCGAAAGAAATTTATATTTGTAAGCCCCTCGTCGTATCATTTTCTTTACTGTTCCATTAATTGAAACGTCTTTATCCCGAACAATGTCTTAGAAGAGGAAATAAAATGTATATTATTTGTACGGCTACATTTATTTGAATGCTTAAATATCGATTACAAACGAATCAAGTTTGATTTCATTCGAAAAGAAAGCGACTCGTTAAAATACGGCAAAGGGTTTAAAAGAAACATCATGCGGGATGAACGAACGAGAGGATGAATCTGCACCTGATCTTTATTCGAGCAAATAAATTGCAGAATACGAGGTGTGATCAAAAAGTAAGGTGACTTTTTATTTTTATCAAAAAATATTTATTTATTCATGAATATTTATGTTGTCCCCTTCAAAGTAATCCCCCTCAGGTATAATACACTTGTGCCAGCGCTTTTTCCAATCTTCGAAGCACTTCTGATGAGCACTTTTTGGTATAGCTTTGAGATCTTCCAGCGATGCAGTCTTTATCTCCTCGATCGTTGCAAATCTCCGTCCTTTCATGGGTCTCTTCAGTTTTGGGAACTGAGACATGATTGTGGTGATGGTTCTGGCCAAAAAATCACTCGCAAGCAACGATGCGTGAGCAGGTGCATTATCGTGATGCAAAATCCATGAATTGAACCAAACGAGATGCCGACATCATCAGTAACTTCTCTAATGGTAATTGGACGATTCCCCAACACTATATTCTTCGCTTCTTCAACGTTTTCATCGGTTGTTGACGTACAGAGGCGTCCACGGCGAGCCTCATCGTTAACATCTTCTCGGCCTTCTTGGAAGAGCTTGTACCACTTATAAACATTTTTTTTACTCAGAGTACACTCACCGTGTGCCACTGTCAACATTTCAAGTGTTTTGTAGCACTTAATTCCATTTTTTACACAAAATTTGATGCAAATTCTTTGATCCATTTTTCTCGACAGCAGAAAATCGCCGAACACGCAAAACACTTCTAACCTTTATGCTTCTCGCAAACAAACAGAAAATGCTATATAGCTGAAACTGTGAACATATGTTCGGGACGAGTGTACCAGCATAACTGGTACCTTACTTTTTGATCAAACCTCGTATATGAATGGAACGTTTTCTGAAATAGAGAGGAATTATTTGGCGATTGTGATAGATGATCCGCGTAAGAATTACAGCGGAAACAGCGACGCGACGGATGAATTAATGTATACAGAGGGGCTGCTGCGGTTCCTCGCTGTTAAGAAAAGCGTTATCAGGGAACGGAGCGCGTACAGAACCGGCAGGCATTTACGGGTGCTATAGCATAGTCTAGTACGCCAGCCCAGGAAAAGCCGAAGGGAGGAACGTGCGCTTATGCCGGCGGTGTTTGTTCAGCCGCAACTTCTCTAAATCTTTTGTGCAGCGAGCGGCGGCGGAGGGTTGCGGTTGTCTCGTGTACACGCGGTTACATATGTGTCCGAGTAGTACCTATGTGCCTACTTAGCGCTCAGGTACCGCGTGCTTTCCTCTCGGATGGAAACGGATAGCTCTTTTACCCCCGGCGGCGGTTCGAAAATCAGAAAATTTCGAAAGTCCAAAAACTTCCGGAAAGACAACGCCTCAAACAAGTTCTGATTTCTTCGAATTTCGAAAATTAACGTAGTCTTGCGAAGAAAACGTACTAAATAAAAAGAAAAAGTACATAACTCGTGTAATTTTTATTATTTTTACGTAGAAATAACTACGCGTGTACTTCAAACGGCGCTGAATGTGCGTGCAAAATCCCAATGCAGAAGGTTCAATAGTTTTCCTAGAAAAAATGATCGAAAACCAGAATATCAGGTATAAGGGTGGTTCAAGAAAATGAATTTATTCTTGCATTTTTGTTCACGTAGAATTTTATCTGTAATTAATTTTAAGGTATTATATGTATGGTATATGTATGTATAATATAGTGAATAATAGCTGAGTCGTACGATGTGCATGTACTCCTTGAAAATGTTTCGTTACAAATAAAGGAAAACTGCGCGAGACATTGTCATAGAACATATTGCCTATGTAATAATTTCTGAGCAGCGTGCGCGAGTGTTAAGATAATGTCTACGAAGGCGGTTCAACTATCTCAGATGTATTTCCACGCGGCACGAGTGTCGCAAAAGCAGCTTGCCAGTGAATTTGCACGTTACGTTTACTCCCCTGAGGACGTCGGTAAAATAAATGCATTATTAACGAGCGGTTAATTTTCTTTTTAATTGTTCGCAGCGAGATAAGGTTGAATAATAGTTTCAGGGATCGGGAGAAGCCACCGTACCGGAGCGACAGCCGGCAGAGATAATGGCGTCGCGGTGAAAACGCGACGCATGGAAACGATGCCTGTTGTTATTTTACTGGGGCGGAATACCGGGCTAGCGGGGGGGATCTCTCGTTAAACCGATTTGCACATCGGATGCACTCTCGATTCCTCGAACAGCGGACAATTTCACAGGGCTGTATTTACGCTGCCACCGCCGCTGCTGTCGTCCTACCCCACTCGTTTACGTATTTTCCTCTTTCCCGCAAATATATTGGCCTGATCTGCTTCCCGATGGGCCAACCCCTTCATCCCTTTACAAACGAACAAATATAGACCGAAATTTATTAGGTGGTTGTACAAGTTTCTGGCGTTTACTAATAAATGTCGGTAATAGCAGCACTTGTACGTAATTACTAGACCAGCGGGTTTTACTTATTTATAACAAAAACGAGTAGGTGTAATTTCACACATTAAACACATTAGACGAATTTAAAAATACCTTCATATTATTTTCAACCTGTTGAACATATTAATTGTCACTCCGTTTTCTTGCAATTCAGGTGGAAAATTTCTATTTTCCGTAGAGATCCGCTGTTTAATAATTACAGTACTATAAACAAGCTTTGACACTTCATGTATAACATCCGAATCTAACGTAAAAGGCATTTACTAATAAATGTCGGAAATAGCAGCACTTTTACGTAATTACTAGACCAGCGGGTTTTACTTATTTATAACAAAGACGAGTAGGTGTAATTTCACACATTAAACACATTAGACGAATTTAAAAATACCTTCATATTATTTTCAATCTATTGAACATATTAATTGTCACTCCGTTTTCTTGCAATTCAGGTGGAAAATTTCTATTTTCCGTAGAGATCCGCTGTTTAATAATTACAGTACTATAAACAAGCTTTGACACTTCATGTATAACATCCGAATCTAACGTAAAAGGCATTTACTAATAAATGTCGGAAATAGCAGCACTTGTACGTAATTACTAGGCCAGCAGGTTTTACCCGTTTATGGGAAAAACGAGTAGGTGTAATTTCAAACATTAAACACATTAGACGAATTTAAAAATACCTTCATATTATTTCCAATCTATTGAACATATTAATTGTCACTCCGTTTTCTTGCAATTCAGGTGGAAAATTTCTATTTTCCGTAGAGATCCGCTGTTTAATAATTACAGTACTATAAACAATTTTTGACACTTCATGTATAACATCCGAATCTAACGTAAAAGGCGTTTACTAATAAATGTCGGAAATAGTAGCACTTGTACGTAATTACTAAACCAGCAGGTTTTACCCGTTTATGGGAAAAACGAGTAGGTGTAATTTCAAACATTAAACACATTAGACGAATTTAAAAATACCTTCATATTATTTTCAACCTGTTGAACATATTAATTGTCACTCCGTTTTCTTGCAATTCAGATGGAAAATTCCTATTTTCCATAAAGATCCGCTGTTCAGTAATTACAGTACTATAAACAAGCTTTGACACTTAGCGTATAACATCCGAACCTAACGTAAAAGGCAATTGTTTCCGTTACATAGAAACTGTCGAATTTCGTGCCGATAAAACATTTACCGATGGTTTAAGATTAAAAATGTACATTGTACTACATATTCCGTTTCGTTTCGTTAAAAATTATAATGAAATAATACAATTCGAAGCTGCGAGATACGAAAAATCAATACATTTTAAGTGCCCCGTAGATCTAATGTTAAATTGAGGCACTCGTGCAAGCGGATTTTTTGCATTTATATTTTATGACAAAATTGAGTAAGTGTAATTTAAAACAATTCAATACATTAGAAGAAGTTAAACATGTTTGTTACATTATGTTCAATCTATAATGTTAAACATATTAAGAATAAAAATCATTTTCTATTTCACTCCAGTCCGCTCATGAAGGACTGTCTGCAAAAACTATAGTCCCTGAGGAATCTGAATGTCTGAGACATTGGCGGAGCGTGTTCGCGCGTTGTCGCGGAGAATCCTGAGAGTGATGCACTCCTCGCGGGATCCATCAAGGGGGATTGAAATAACGAAACATATTTCATTCACGAAACGTCGAAATTCAGGCGACCCGTGTGCGTTCTATCGCGGACGGGGAAAGCAGCAGCGGTTCATTTGCTCGTCTAGTTGAGTGCACGCCTCGCCGTGGCTTCCCTTTCGCGCTGACACGATGCAGCTTGCATTCGGACGTCACGTCACCCTCTGAACACCAGTCGTCGGCCATTAAATCGTTTTCTTCGTTGCTAGACAGCCGAGACTTCGCGTAGTCCCTGCACCGAGAGACCTCGCGGTTCATCAATGTATTCCTTTAGACATTTCAACCGAAACGAGGAAACTTGAAGCTGTTGCTCCTTGGACAACGATTGTACTCGACGAATTTGTATAAGAAGAGAAGATCGAATTTCTTCGAGATCACTGTCCTATCATTTTAACAATTTATCGTAACGACACAGATTCGTTCTGATCTGATTCTCGTTCAGATTCTCCTGTTCGCATTTACAAGAAATACTAATTCAATTCTCTATGCAGATTAAAATATCACGGCGCGAATGAAGTTAAAATCACGACAGTGCTCGCGATTCTGCGATCGCTGCGATGAATTACGGTTTGCGATCTTGCACGCCGTCACCGAGCAGACTGCGATTCTTCACGCAAAATAAAAATCGTCTGCACATCGATTGCAAGAAATAGAAGCTAAATAGAATGTTATTTCTTCCCTCAACGATTTCAATTTCATCTTCTCAATTTTGCTATAAATGCATGAAGATACGCGGTCTACCGATAGCTATGCTAAAAAGTATGCTGCGATGAAACGAGAAAGTTGGATCGGGAGAAGTTAAAGGAAGCAACAACCGTTATCGAAAGAACGGTAATAAAACATTGTGGGATACAAGAAGAAGACAAGAAAGTAGAATTCGTTACCACCTTCGTCAAAGTGCAGAAGATGAATATTATGCTTCGCGAAGATGTTGCATCGAACGAAGAAAGTGTTGCTGTTTGAGAACTGAGAGTGCATCGTCGAAGCGAGCGGTAAGAAATTCGTTTCGACAATAATTACTGGAAGCTTCGAAATCATTTTGTCAATTTTCTGTGTAGACAGAAGATAGCTGAAGATTTGACAGGGACGAGCTTCGAGGAAATTACGGTGCCGAGAAAAACGGCAGCGTTATTGACACGATCAATCAGCTCACACGTTTCACGGATTACACGACGCAGTTAAGGACGAGCCTAATCCCCGGAACATCGAACCGGAATCCCTCAGCTGTAAAATATCCCGTTCATTACCGCAACATTGCGGCGCGGTGCTAACCGCTCATATACATATCACGGGAGCCACGCCGGCCCCGAAAAACACACCGAAGTCGTAAAGCCTAGAGCGTGCACGCGGACGTAAAAGAATTCGGTGCCTAATTCGAGATGTTTATCCAAGCTGTGTTTCGGCCCTCTTAATTCATACGCGGTGTTGTTGCAGCTTAGCCCGCGCCAAATTTATTAAAATCGCTCGCGACGCGCGTGCACCGACGCGGCACATCGAACGCATCGCGTCTGCATTCTTGATCCGATCGGAACGGTCATCGGTCAGAAATTTCGTCGGCGATAACCTCTCCATGTATGCGAAACAGGGACACACCTGTTTCAAAAGTTTCATTAACGCAAGTGTAAGAATAATTCAGTGACAACGTTTGATCACACTTTCGCCAACGCGTCGATGGCATTTTTCTGATTGAAACGAGTCCAGAGACGACAGAATTCGGACAACAAGTACCTGAGTAATTCACTGAGTAATTATTATTCGAACAGTTGTTGTATTTGTTACGTCCCAAGATGGGGCGCAATATAAGATTAATGATATTTTCAAGAAAAGTTATAATTTTATATTTATATTTGGGATATTACGGATAAGTGGTAATTGGATCAGGGTAATTGAGGATTTCTTAGATTGAAATGGCTTTGCTTGAGAATGTGGATTAATTGAAGACGAAGTTCGGTAATTCAAAATGATTGGAGATCTCGCTTTTTATAATGAACAAATATACTTGAAACAACAAATTTCAGATACATTGATTGTCTGGGGTGTATTACAAAAAAACAAATGGTTTTTACCTTTTCGGACGATTCGATATAACAATTAAAAATCCAGCGGGTTAACACCTTTCGCAAAAATGACACACGCACGCACACGCATACACGCGCTCTTAATTATTAATGAAATATTACACGACTGATAATAAATTAATGAAATGCGTAATGCGGCAGACTAATAAGTTGTGAAAAATCAATCCATTGTTCTTAGCTTAATCTTCATGGGATGAGCGCATCTTTATTGATTTCTTCGTATTATTTATCATTTCTGATTGAACCGGACGTACAGTATTCTTTCCAATACTTATCGTCCTATTAGTTAGATCGAATTGCTCTGCGCATCCTCCTAGGATCTTTGTCCCTTTCTTCCACGTAGCGTTTATTCTAGATTTCCTGTGGTATATCTTTTACATTCTTCAACGATAAATTGGTTTCAACGGATGTTTCCGCTTCATTAGCGGTTATATTTCGCGGTTTGTATTAACGGTTTGATTAGATTTCCTTTTAATTCTATCGCTCGCAATGTGGTGCAATATACGATAATTCGATATTGATTATTAATTATAATGTTTGATACGTTATTTTCCTGTGCAACATTAATGGAGTTAATATAAAAAAAAGAAATTCAGTATATATATTATATATCATTGATTTGATTAGACTGCGGATTTTATGCATTTATGACGAAAATGGGCACGTAGAATTTAAAGCAGTGGACTTGTTAAAAATATTTAAGGGTAGAGGGAACGAAAGATGGAGAGACCACCTTGGTGGCGAATTCAGCGGAACGATCTATATCCTTTCAGGATCACGACAATGCGTGGAAAACGCTGGACGGTTTCGAATCGACTGGTATCGGCCAGCATTCCGGTGGTCCGCACGAAATCTTCGCGATTTCAGTGAAAAGGATCGAAATCCCTGGCATTATGCTCCGTGAGGAGACGTCAGACCACGATTTCTCGGTCATTTCATCGTTCTTTCACGAGAAAGGAAATCTCGGGTCGATCCAATATCGAGACACCTGTGCCGGACGATGGCCTTTCTGGCCGCTCGATTCTTTCGAGAGCCTCGGGTCGATTCAATCGTGCTTATTCGCAACAAACATCGATCAAACAACCACAAAACTGCATTTGAAAAATGATTTACGCACCGTTCATTAAAGAATAATTAAAGAATACTAGCTCCAAGCTTGATTTGATCGTTTCATTTTGATCAGATGTAGCTATTCTTATTGAATGAAAAATTAAATATATACATATACTATTTGAATATATGTTGGTAAAAAGAGGCTGAGAAATTGGGGGATAATTATGGAAAGCGAAATTGGAAACAATTAACCCATTAAATTTAAAAGATTAGAAAATATAAGAATAATAATTAAAATTTACTAAATATGGGATATTTTGGTCAGATTTGATTTACGTGTTCTCTACATTAGACAAACTTAGTAAGTACCATTTTTATTTCATTATTGTATAGGTTTCTTTGCGTCCAAATGTGAATGAGTAACTTATTATTCAATGATCACCGAAATTTTTCGAACCAGACTAATTGTAAGTAGTTACGTAATATTGTTTAAAATACATAAATAACATGTACTTATACTGTTTTTATTTCGTTGTTTTGCGGCATAAAAATAGTCAAGATAATTCGATTTCCGACGTGATGCGCTTCTCGCAGATTGCTTCGCGTTGGAAAGAAACAAAATTGTTGTCCGCTTGGCGTTCGAAAAATTAGATATTGAGAAAATTAAATATTGTTTAAAGTACATAAATAACATATACTTATACTGTTTTTATTTCGTTGTTTTGCGGCATAAAAATAGTTAAGATAATTCGATTTCCGACGTGTGCGCCTCTCGCAGATTGGTTCGCGTTGGAAAGAAACAAAATTGTTGTTCGCTTGGCGGTCGAAAAATTAGATATTGAAAAAATTAAGTATTGTTTAAAATACATAACTCACATGTACTTATACTGTTTTTATTTCGTTGTTTTGCGGCATTAAAATAGTCACGATAATTTGATTTCCGACGAGATGCTCCTCTCGCAGATTGGTTCGCGTTGGAAAGAAACAAAATTGTTGTTCGCTTGGCGTTCGAAACATTAGATATTGATAAAATTAAATATTGTTTAAAATACATAAATCACATGTACTTATACTGTTTTTATTTCGTTGTTTTGCTGCATAAAAATAGTCAAGATAATTTGATTTCCGACGAGATGCTCCTCTCGCAGATTGGGTCGCGTTGGAAAGAAACAAAATTGTTGTTCGCTTGGCGTTCGAAAAATTAGATATTGAGAAAATTAAATATTGTTTAAAGTACATAAATCACATGTACTTATACTGTTTTTATTTCGTTGTTTTGCGGCATAAAAATAGTTAAGATAATTTGATTTCCGACGAGATGCTCCTCTCGCAGATTGGTTCGCGTTGGAAAGAAACAAAATTGTTGTTCGCTTGGCGTTCGAAACATTAGATATTGATAAAATTAAATATTGTTTAAAATACATAAATCACATGTACTTATACTGTTTTTATTTCATTGTTTTGCGGCATTAAAATAGTCACGATAATTTGATTTCCGACGAGATACACCTCTTGCAGATTGGTTCGCGTTAGAAAGAAACAAAAATTAGATATTGAGAAAATTAAATATTGTTTAAAGTACATAAATCACATGTAGTTGTACTGTTTTTATTCCGTTGTATTGCGGCATAAAAATAGTCAAGATAATTTGATTTCCGAGTGATGCATCTCTCGCAGATTGCTTCGCGTTGGAAAGAAACAAAATTGTTGTTCGCTTGGCGTTCGAAAAATTAGATATTGAGAAAATTAGGTATTGTTTAAAATACATAAATCACATGTACTTATACTGTTTTTATTTCGTTGTTTTGCGGCATAAAAATAGTCAAGATAATTTGATTTCCGACGTGATGCGCCTCTCGCAGATTGGTTCGCGTTGAAAAGAAACAAAATTGTTGTTCGCTTGGCGTTCGAAAAATTAGATATTGTGAAAATTAAGTATTGTTTAAAATACATAAATCACATGTACTTATACTGTTTTTATTTCGTTGTTTTGCGGCATTAAAATAGTCACGATAATTTGATTTCCGACGAGATGCACCTCTCGCAGATTGGTTCGCGTTAGAAAGAAACAAAATTGTTGTTCGCTTGGCGTTCGAAAAATTAGTTGAACTTCCTAAGGGCAACCTCGAGGGCTACCTGTGCCCCAAAGAAATTCCACTGTCGGATTTGCTCGATTCGATGCGGTGAACGCGACACGAGCTCGATTCCCTTTGTGATCGGACGCAGACCTGTGACGTGGTTGTGTAAACAGGTCAGTGGATTTCGATGCCGATGAATCGGTGTGGATAATTCGTGTAACCGTGCGGGAACTTTTCTGCGCGAGTTGCTTAAATTGCTTCTTCCCTTTATAGGTCAGAGGAAATTGATTCGTTCTTTGTGATCAATCCCGTCAAAATAAAGTTTCTCCCTTTGTACCCCGTCCCTGCGCGATCTTATTCCTGGATCCTTCATTCTAGAAAATCTCGATCCATTCGTAATTCTTGAATATCATACAATCATTCTTCATCGTTACAGAAAGCCTAACAATCTAAATTCGAAATTGTTCTTAGCACTCTCATTAAATAATGCTCAGGACTGAATCACTCGGTTCGAACCAAAATAATTCAAGTTAATACTTAAAATGTCTCAGACAAATTTACAAATCAACCCCTTGCACTCGGAGCTACTTTAACTCGAATATTAAACATTTCTTCCGACCTAGAATAATTCCATTCTATATGATCTTTTTCTTTTTATCTTCTCATATAAAATATTTAAACGTTTAGTTATTGATTAAATAATGTAAACAAATATTTTGAATAATGGTGAATTTCTTTCGAACCTGTTCAAAAGAAAAAGATTAATTTTATTTCTCTTAGTCGCGTCAACTTCTTGATCGGCTTTGTTTTTCGATATTTTCGCTTCGGGATGTTACCGCGCGCTCTTCAACAATTAGCGTTCGCACCCTGACGAGACAGGTTGCGGGTATCGGAGCCAAATTGTTCGTCCTTAGCAAACGAAAGAAAAAATTCCTTTCGTATCCCAAGCCGACAGGTGCAATCGCCTTTACCTGCGGATATTATTTCTGTCAACCGTCCCCGTGTTTATCCGCATACATATTTGACGAACTCCTCTCGCGCGCAGGTCCAACCTCTAGGTCGGCGGGAGCGTGTTACCTGAAGAAGCAATCTCTGTCGCATGGAATAACATTTAGGCCAGTCTGTTTGGTTCACCGTAACCCTGTTCCTACCTGGACACTGCGTTACGCAGTCGTAATGGCCTTGAATCAATCCTGGATATCGAGTATTGCTACGAAATCTGGATTCGTGGATGTTCCGATTCAAATATACACGTGTAGGTAAGAGTAGCATCAATTTTTCAATTCCATCTGTCGGAAGATCATTTGTTGGAGTACCTTGGTGTTTTGCCACATTTTGCTCGAACAGTCTTTGGAAATTTGTAAGACAGAATGTTCAATGATCTTTAACCCTCGTATTACTCTTCGAGAGTGCAATTTGTAGTTTATCGACTCATTTTATCTTTTCCGACTGAATTGACGCAGTTTAATAAAGGCAAACGTACAAAACATACGTACGCAAAACACGAAGAACAACCGAAGGAACCAAACAAAAAGACAATAACGATCTTTCATGTATAACCATACATACATTGTCGCTAGACAGCGGATCTTTATGCAACATAAAGATTTTCCACCTGAATTACAAGAAACCGGAGTGATATAGAAATTTATCTTCTCTCCGAATACGTTCAATAGGTTGAAAATGATATAAAAATATTATTAGATCCGTCATAAATGCATAAAATCCGGTGTCTAATTATTACATTCATTACACTGCACAGCATCGATCATACGACTTCAGCTAACATTTTCGATAAATCGGAACAAATAAAATAATTCGAAAATGATAATTCGAAATGATAATTCGAAATGTTTGATTTCATGTTTAAAATGTTCGTAACTTGATAGAAATGATTGATTAAATACGTAATAATGTTTGAAATGCTTAGTGAACGGTTCTGCGAACGTGTTCAGACGAGATTTGTTTGATTTCGATTAATAAAATCCACTTGGCGGATTAAGTTGCCGGTAAATACGAAATTCGTGTACCGCCATGAGGTATGCGACTGTACCAGCCTCCTGCGGTCAGGTTGAGGGCAATAACCATTCACTTTAGCTCCAACATGGCTCCTATATGGCGCGAGAAATGCGGAGCTACCCTAGGCAACCCTCGAATAATATTTTGATATCCCCTCCTCCCCTTCTCCGCGCGGAGGACTTTTCTCCTCGTCTGATCCGCCACATATCAGCGGCAGGAAATTATTTTTCACACTCCCATATCCTTCGCCTCCCACGCCTCGAAATTGTAATGTTGTTCTACCCGAAGGGAGAGGAAGAAACCTTGCTCTCTCACCACCCCCGCGTAAATAGGGATTCCTAGAACGACTGCACTCGGAAATTTATTGGAACCATTCTGGATCTTGCGTGGCTATACTCTGAAATTAGTTAGAATCTTTCTGGATTCCATGAACGTGTACCCTAAAATCTATCAGAATTCATGAATTTTCTGTGGCGATGCTGCACTCTAAAATACGTTAGAATCTTTCAGGATTCCCTGAACGTGAACCTTAAAATCTATCAGAACTCATGAATTTTCTGTGGCGATGCTGCACTCTAAACTATGTTAGAATCTTTCAGGATTCCCTGAACGATGGTGCATCTTAAAATCTATCAGAATTCATGAATTTTCTGTGGCGATGCTGCACTCTAAAATACGTTAGAATCTTTCTGGATTCCCTGAACGATGGTGCATCTTAAAATCTATCAGAATTAATGAATTTTCTGTGGCGATGCTGCACTCTAAAGTATGTTAGAATCTTTCTGGATTCCCTGAACGATGGTGCACCCTAAAATCTATTAGAATCTTAATGAATTTGCACAAAAAATTTTACAATCGTGAGAAGCATTTTTCTGTCGACGTTGTAAGTTTATTCGAATTCATTAAATTCGTTACAAAATTAATTAATTGGATTTCAACACGTTTTAATATACTCGACTTATTCTGGTGTATGCAGACGGTAAGAGAAAATAATCTTGAACATGATCGTGCAAAACAACCTCTAAAATCCAGCATTACAATCACTGTAACAAAAATCCCATCTCAAACTCGTAAATATCGTTCGGGCAAACTGAATAATACACAAAACTGTTGCCGAAGAAAAAGAAGGGGAACGATAAAAATCCGAATTGATCAGAAAAATCCGTACTCGAAGAACAAGCTTCCAGTGGTCGGGAGAGAGAGAAAGAGAGATATCCTCTGTCCGTTTCAAAATGGACTAAAATAAGATCTAACCGGTTCTACAATACAATCGATTCCGTGCCGGGAAGAATGAAAGAGAGATAGACAGAAACGGAGAGTACGTATGTATGTGCGTGTGTGCGACTGTGTAGGATGAGAACCATGAACTGGCACGCAGACACGCGCACAAGTACGACAAGTACTTACAATTAGTACAGCGAACGCAGCCCCAAGCTGTGAGAGACTCGGTCGATATGTGGTCAGAATGAAGGGTGTGGCATTCGAGGACCAAAAGCTCTCTGTCGGACTCTCTCTCTCTCTCTCCTATCTGCTTTATCCTACCATTGGCTGTTGCCAGGTGTCGGGGAATGGCGGATCTTTCTGGCGTCGGCCCTCCTATGCTTTTAACAGCGTTTCAACTCCTTGGGAGCAACGCGCGCGCGAAAGATTTTCTGTTTAATTGCGCCGCGACGCGACGCGACGCGAAAGGGAGTGGCGAATCGCCGCTTCCGGATTTCGCGACCGACACCCGGCGAAAGTGGGTCCCCGTGTACGTTCGAAAGGATAATTCGTCCCTGCGCTCGATTCCCGTGCTTATTCTGCTATCGCGATTCTCCTCGCTTTCCCGCGACCGAAATATAACTCTAACGTTCCCGTAAAAAACTTCTTGCAACTGGCTTGCAGATTTTCACGTATTTAACGACGCGAGTAGACTGCGGATTTTATGCGTTCGTCACAGAAACGATTTGGTGCAACTTGAAAGAGACACTAACAGAATTTAACCCTTGCTTTCCTCTGAAAATATTACAAAATTTCTCTGAACATGCATCCTTTGCTCGCTAATGTATTAATTTAGAGTCTTAAATAGAGAATTTGTGTGAATATGTTAAATACAGAAGGTTTTAAAGAATCTATACATTTTGGTTGGCTACGTAAGGGTTAAGAATGTCTGAAATGAAACAAAAATGTTCTGCCTGAATTGCAACAAACTGGAGTGAAATACAAATTTCATTTCTTTCTTAACTCTTGGCAGTCGAGGGGTTGACTCTGAGAGAGTCGCCGCTAAAAATTGCTATACCATTATTCGCAATATCGTTTACATTATCAAATGTATGTTGGCACGTATTGATATAATTAAGGAAAGAAATAAATATATATGTAGCTTCTGCGTCTTGCACTTGATGCAGACTATTTTTTTGAGCTTATCATATAATCGTTAATTCTAGGAAACATAAACCAAATGAAGAGACAGTCATTCCCCCTTTAATAATTTCAACGAGATCTAAATAGTACATTCTTGCATTCTTTTATTCCTTTATACTGTTTTAAATTACGCCTACTCATTTTTATCATAAATGCCTAAAATCCGCTGTCTAATTATATTACACATTTATGCACACATTTACCGCTTTAAATTACAGCTATTCATATTTTGTTATAAATCCATTAAACCCGTAGTCTGGCAGGTGAAACAGAAAATAGAGAAAATATTACATTGCCGTTGCTTGCGATCAATACAGAAAATTTGTATTTTGCATAAAGATCCAGACTAGAGTCATTAGTTCTAGCAGCCGGGTTGCTTCCGGCGAGCATTCACCGCGGAACTGGTATAATTGTTTCCAGTGAAAATTCATTCATTTGGATTCGCGTTCGTCGGTGGTCGGTTCAGACGCGTTTCGCCGCCGTGAAATTCAAACAATTTGTCGGAGGCCCGAGAACTTTAGGGGAAGTTCTCTTTCTCTCTCTCTCTCGTGCGTGCGGAGAGAGTTCTCGTTCCGCCGTTGTCAAAAGTTAGTTAGGTAGACGGGATCCGGGAGCAGACGGGAATTAGTTAGCGGTAAACACACCTCATCAATCTTCCTCGAACGTCGTCGTTCTCTTCATCATCGTGCCACCGACGATCTAAAATACCCGCGGACACGTGTCTCCATTAAAGTGGTGCTTGCTACGAACCCCGGGCGTATACGTCATTCCCTCGACCGAATCATCGTTTATACCGGGAACCTTGATCGCCGTCATGCTGAAAATATATTTTTTCGGAAAGACACGCGCGACCTGTGACCGGATTTCCGCGCCTCTTCGAGGAACGGGCCTCTCGCGTCTGCCTTCGACTGGCGGATACTACTTTCTCGAGAACCATAGTGATGGTGACAGCATAACCCTTTGAAATTGTTAAAAGACAGACACTTTATAAAAAAATTTAGACAAGTGCGACGAAGAGAGAAATCAAATGGTCGATTCTAGCGAAAACGTATAAAATTCTGATGTATTACGTGAAAGCAATTGAATTTTTTATTCTAGAGAAGGCAACTTTGCATCCCTTTGAAATTGTTAGAAGATAGATGCTTTATAAAAAAATTAAGATAAGTGCGAAGAACAGAAATTAAATGGTCGATTCTAGTGCAAACGTATAAAATTCTAATGTATTACGTGAAAGCAAATGAATTTTTTATTCTAGCGATGGCGACAGCGTACCTCTTTGAAATTGTTAGACGGCGAATCTTCGTACAGAAAAATTAAGACAAATACGACGAAGAGAAATTAAATGGTGGATTCTAGTGCAAACGTATAAAATTCTAATGTATTATGTGAAAGCAATTGAATTTTTTATTCTAGCGAAGGCGACTTTGCATCCCTTTGAAATTGTTAGGAGACAGGTACTTTATAAAAAAATTAAGACAAATGCGAAGAACAGAAATTAAATGGTCGATTCTAGCGCGAACGTATAAAATTCTAATGTATTATGTGAAAGCAATTGAATTTTTTATTCTAGTGATGAGGACAGCGTGCCCCTTTGAAATTGTTAGAAGATAGATGCTTTATAAAAAAATTAAGATAAGTGCGAAGAACTGAAATTAAATGGTCGATTCTAGTGCAAACGTATAAAATTCTAATGTATTACGTGAAGGTAATTCAATTTTTTATTCTAACGATACCGACAGCATACCCCTTTGAAATTGTTAAAAGAAAGACACTTTATTAAAAAATTAAGACAAATGCGAAGAACAGAAATTAAATGGTCGATTCTAGCGCGAACGTATAAAATTCTAATGTATTATGTGAAAGCAAATGAATTTTTTATTCTAGCGATGGCGACAGCGTACCCCTTTAAAATTGTTAGAAGATAGATGCTTTATAAAAAAAATTAAGACAAGTGCGAAGAACAGAAATTAAATGGCCGATTCTAGCGCAAACGTATAAAATTCTAATGTATTACGTGAAAGCAAATGAATTTTTTATTCTAGCGATGGCAACAGCGTAGCCCTTTAAAATTGTTAGACGATGAATCTTCGTACAGAAAAATTAAGACAAATACGACGGAAAGAAATTAAATGGTCGATTCTAGTGCAAACGTATAAAATTCTAATGTATTACCGGAAAGCAAATGAATTTTTTATTCTAGCGATGGCGACAGCCTATGCCTTTGAAATTGTTAGAAGACAGATACTTTACAAAAGAATTAAGACAAATGCGAAGAACAGAAATTAAATGGTCGATTCTAGTGCAAACGTATAAAATTCTAATGTTGACGAGAATACGCTTTCGTTCTTTTTGGCTGGAAGTAGGGCGAACAAACCAGTTGCTTAAACGATAGAAAAATTCTACCATGCTAAAAGCTCAGGGAAGGGCAGGTTAGGTTAAAGTTAACACGACACAACTTGTACCTTCTAAGTACCTTTCTGCCCTCTCGTAAACCCATTAAAAACTTTGCATCGACAGGATTCGAACCAAAGTGTATACGTTCTGTAGTCCGAAGCCTTAACCGCTGTGCCAATCGGCGATGTTAAATTCTAATGTATTACGTGAAAGCAATTGAATTTTTTATTCTAGCGATGGCGACAACGCATCTCTTTTAAAATTGTTAGACGGTGAATCTTCGTACAGAAAAATTAAGACAA
>CM052193.1:3013010-3138559 GCA_028455805.1 Lasioglossum figueresi
AATCGATGTTAATCAATTCGCTTAAAAGTGCATGTAATCAACAATTTTTTGCCGTTCTGTTCTATATATATGTATATATATATATACATATTTAGTACTTACATGAGTATCGGAAACAAATCCATTTTGAAATCAATCATTTTCTTCTGTAAGATCTAGTTTCACTGTAGGTAAATCTTTAATCAATAATGGTGAATCGAGGATAATAATAAAGTAGATAAACGAATGTCAATTAATGATCTTTATTTTACAGAAAAGTCACGATGATTACATTGGGAAAATACACATTTGATCCTACCAATTTTCTTGTACATTTGTACAATGAACAACGTTAACTGTTATACTCCAGTTGTTTTATGGCATGGAATGGGTAAAACTATTTTATTGTTTTGTAACTTCAACATTACTACATTAATTTATATCTTTTTGTTACATTTTAGGCGATAGCTGTTGCTTTTCATTTAGTTTGGGAGCAATAAAGAAGCTAATAGAAGAAAAATTGCCCACCGTTTATGTTTATTCCATTCGTATGGATAATAATGTTGTAGAAGTTAGTATTAAAGTATTAACTATTACAAGAGCTTTGCTAGTTACGACAAGTTCACATTTAAAGATTTTTATAGAGATGATACAATGTTTTAGGATGTGGAGCATAGTTATCTTGGAAATATTAAAAACAAATACCAGTTGTCTGTGATCTCTTAACAAAGAATGAACATTTAAGAAATGGTTACAATGCTATTGGATTCTCACAAAGTGCTCAATTTTTCTATGTATTATTTTTAAAAGTTTGGAACTAACGTAATGTGATTCAAAGATGTCCTGATCCACCAGTTAAGAATTTCATTTCTTTGGGTTCAAACTGTGCCAATTTGAATAACGATCTTAATTTTAGTTATTCATTTTTATTGTGAATAGAAGAATGTTTTAACAAAACATTCAAATTTTATTCCAGACCTACAAAAACAATCTTCAAAAGCTACACACTATGGTGTTAGTAAGATTTAATAACGATACCATAGTTACACCATGGGAAACCGAGTGGTTTAGGTTCTATATGCCCGGACAAGCAAAACAGATTCAAACTCTTGAACAGATTAATCTATATCGCGAGGTACTAAATGAATAATTTATAATCTCTTCAAATAGAAAGTTGGCAACAATCAAACAAGTAATGTACTATCTTTACAGGATCGTTTGGGATTGAAAGTTCTATACGATTCAGGGAAAATTTATTTTCTCTCAGTTCCTGGAAACCATTTACAGTTTACTAAGAAATGGTTCATCAATAAAGTGATAAATATGTATTTGTCATAACAAATGCGATATGTTGTACATTTGTGATATATTTTTCTGTATTCTTTTATGAATTTAAGTGTTACGAGTTTTTTATACACTGTAATTTTATGAAAATAAAATAATCTATCGAAATCGAGCATAAAAAATTGGACATTCTATTTAAAAAAACGTTCACTTTGAAAATACAAAACCTTCTTCCGCGGCTATATTCACAGGGTCAACCAGGGTCAACTTCCTTATGCATGCGCACTAAAACTTGATTACCGCAAAAGCACCGGACAGTGGACACTCTGATCTCCTCTCTAGTCATATATTCTATGCTTTGATCAAACCTGTCAATTAGAGTAACTGCGAAAAACAGCTGGTATTCGTAGCCATCTAGCGTCGAACTCGCAAAACATGTTCACAGTTAGGAAATATGGCGTAAAGTGAATGTTGCGCATTTGTGATTTCGGTAAGGAATCGGATCTTGCTGTTGACTTTGTTTCCAACGGTGCACGTAAATGAACGTTGGTTAGGTTTCACAGAATAAAGAAACATACGGGAGGTCTCGTGTTTCCGAGCGAGTTATTTAAATATAGATGATTCAGAGGCATATAAACTGTGACGCAGCATGTACTACACGACCAGCCATTTCATAAGACCTTCGGATACGTTCGTTTTCGTTAGTGTCGGGATAACAAACTGGTACGGTATCAATTCGATGTTTCCGTTTCCATTAGACCGCTAAATATCACCGTAAAAGTTGTGTGCTTCGTTTCCGTACGATGTTTTCCTGATCAATACGAAAACAAAAAGGAACGTTCCTCCTCTAACTCGCTTCCATTGGCACGAGAGTGCATTCCGATCTTCTCTATGTTATACCCGCAATTTTTGTTCGTCTACGTCCTGTTGCTTTTTCATCGCATAAATATTTTGAAACGCGAGAGTCACACGTTCTTCTTCGTTTTTCGCCACTCTACAAACAACCCAGCGACAATTGTGTGAGAAGAATCGAAACTGTGCTCGTGTTTGTGAACTCCTTATTTCTGTGACTTTTGTTTGTATCGTAGTATATGTTGTTTTTATCTTTAGACCTCTAAGACACGATTTTGAATGTGGCACCCGCGTTTCGCTCTTTAACCGTCCGCCGCCGGAGCGATTCAAGTTTGGAGACAATTTACACGGAATACAATAATGTAAAGTCAGTTTTGGAAGCTGCTTAGCGGTCTAGTACGCACTATAACACGTTCTGACTGGGTCAGAAAGACCCGGCAACCGACGCAACGGTTCTAAATAAGTCGTATTTCTTAAATCATTGTTCCGCTTTTTTTTCGAACGAGAGAAATCGGAAAATGAAAAGTTCTTTTTCGATCGACGTTCTCAACGAGCACAGAAAATGAAAACATCATACCCATTCGTTAATTTGAAAGATCGTTCAATTAAAAACGTAACTGGTGGAATGTAATTCTGATGCGTACCATGCGATAGCGTCGTTAGTTAAACAAATGTTAGTCTTGTAATTCAAGACTTTCTTCTGATTTTCTGGACCCGGCATAATAACATTGCGTTACTTTCAATCTTTTAGACTGAACTAATCAGTTGGTATACACGGACTGGATTCTATAACTTATTCTGACAGAAACAATATTTTCTATAAAACAGGACTGTTAGGTAAGTTTCGAATGAATCAAATAATCATTACTCTAATAACAATTTAATAGAGATAGATTTGTTCCTCGGCTAAATGTTTCTGTATACACATTGTCAACATTTTCTCGAATCTTGTAGTTTACTAAGAAGTTTTTAATCATTTATTATATTTAGACTGCGGAAGTTTATGCAAATTCAAAATTGTATGCATCAACTGCAACAAACAAGGGCCAAGTAATTTCTTTCATTCTTCAATAATGTTCATAAGCTGCAAC
This sequence comes from Lasioglossum figueresi, assembly GCA_028455805.1. Lineage (NCBI taxonomy): Eukaryota > Metazoa > Arthropoda > Insecta > Hymenoptera > Halictidae > Lasioglossum > Lasioglossum figueresi. The sequence goes on from CM052193.1 coordinate 3,016,217, forward strand.
TAATACGTTGATGTTCTCAAATTTTTTAAATCTGTCTACTGTTTTAAATTGCAACTACCCATTTTTGTCATAAATGCATAAAATCCGTAGTCTAATTATATTTAAATAAAAAACATATGTATTCTAAATCTATTAACAGAGGCATGTTATAACATTGGATCGATAAAATTTTCATTGGATTGCTTTCGTCTATTATTAGACGATAAATAAACAAAAATGAAGTCACATTTCTGTGGGATGATTATAGACTTTCAATTATTTGGCAATGTCTTTCTCAGAGAGTGAGAAAGAAAAGGGGGAAAGGAGGGGAGAATTCTGATCTCGGAGAAGAGAGCCATTTTCCAAGTCTTCGTTTAGACATTCTAAATATAACTGGAGGCTCTATAGGCTTTACTTACTGTGTCATACTGTGCAGAGTAGTATCTCACTGTGTTGCATAGATTTCACTTGTTTTCCACCTTTAGCATGGCACAACGCCAATTATATCTGTCTGAAAATTACTAATAAATTTCTATTACTTTATTTTTAAATAACAAATTCAATACTTCGAAGTGAATTTTACCTTTACTCTCTGATAATATATAGGGTAATATTTATTGGTACAATAATCCAATAAAATCTTTCTATACATATAATACTAATATTAACGCTTCAGATAAAATGCTCATACATACTGCCTACATATTTGCTAACCATCAAAAAGTATCCATGGTACCGAATTGTGAGTCTTTGTTAATGGCAAACTATAAATCGCAAAGGAATATAACGATCAGTTTCCAGTTCTTTTTGTAGACATAAAGATAGTAGGGGAATAGAATTTAAAAGACATCATTTCACTTAGTATTCATTTCAAACTGTACATCTATCGATCGAGAGAAACATCCTTATACTAATATATAAATGTATCATTAGTAGACTGCGGATGTTTATGCAATTTGCAATTTCTGTAGACGAATTTTAAGAAATTTTCCATGGTAGTAGCCTTTCTAAATCTGAAATAAATTAAAATCTTATTAAATTCTGTTGTATTTTATATCCTAGCATTTTTTGAAAATTTTTAAAAGCCGTAATTGCATAAAGATCCGCAGTCTAATAATTAGTATTAAAAAATGAAAGATGTATTTTAGCATGTTAAAACAATTTGTGGAGAATAATCTTCTTTATCATCGATACATGTAGAACATTACTTTAACAATTTATACGTTCATCGAATTGTGTAATAATTGTCGATTTACTTTATTTACAGATCATGGGTCCTATAATTCATTCATGTCCAATTGAGTTTTTTCTACCTCAAGGAATAGTGCATAAGAATGTTACTAATTCCTCGTACACCCTTTTTTCGACAACCAGTGTTAAAAATCTGTACGAATACATCGAAAAGCAATATCAAATACAGGCGGACAACTTTAAGTTGTACCTGGGATCGCCCGGGAAACTGGTTAATATTTATACTATTTTCATTTATACCATTTACATATATTCTTCTCAATTAAATTAACGATACCTTATTATCATTAGATTGACTTATCTGAAGTGAAAGATAAAGTTATGTCAGAAATTGATGTAGGTTTTTCTAATACCGAAGACTTAGTAAAATGTAAATATACACTCTTAGTTGTGAGGCCAACAGACACTTTGGTGTCAGGGATCTTTGGTCAACACTGTGTTCAGCCGGAATCTCTTCATCAATCATTAGTATTGGAAGAAGATAATAATGTTGATTTTAAAAGTTCTATTAGACCTGAAACAGGTATACGATCGAATCTCATTGTAACATTGTTCTTCTTTTCTAAAACATGTTTCATATTAATGCTTTAGCATAGTTAGAATTTTCATATGTTATTGTTTCAGGTTACGTCGGTTTGGTAAATCAAGCGATGACATGTTATTTAAATAGTTTACTGCAAGCGTTGTACATGACTCCTGAATTTCGAAATGCACTGTACAATTGGGAATACACGGGTGAATCGGAGAAAGATGAAACTATTAGTATTCCATATCAATTGCAAAAATTATTCTTAAACTTACAGGTATTAATGTTATGCATGGTTATCAGAATTTCTGACACGATTCCATTTCAACAAGACCCATAATAAGGCCTTATTTATAGACATCATCAAGATCGGCTGTGGAAACTACGGCGTTAACAAAAAGCTTCGGTTGGGATTCCACGGAAGCCTGGCAGCAACACGACATTCAAGAGCTTTGCAGGGTAATGTTCGAAGCGTTAGAACGGAAATTTAAAAACACCGAACAAGCCGATTTAATCAACAAGTTTTACGAAGGTATAACTCCGAATTGTTATAGACAATTATATTATAACTAGACTGCAGATCTTTATGCATTTATAGTAAAATTGAATAGATGAAATTAAAAATTGAAGATGTCAATATATATGATTTCTCCTCTATTAAAGTCATTAAGGGTAGAAATAACAGATAATAGATAGAAAGGATAGAAATGCAGATAATTTTTATTTTGCATAAAAATTCACAGTCTAGTTATTACCAATGAAAAAAGAATTTCATTTGGCACCACTTTCTTAAAATTTGTCTAGAAAAATTGAAAATTCCATAAACATTCGCAGTATAATTATTACCATTAAAAAATATTTGTGATCTGACGTTTGTGTTAATAGGAACAATGATCGATTATGTTAAATGCCTGGAATGCGGAACTGAAAAGTCCAGGGAAGATACGTTCCTCGATATACCATTGCCAGTAAGACCGTTTGGTAGTAATGTAGCATATAGTAGCGTGGTGAGTTTCTAAGGCTACATTTCGACAAATGCAGCGTTGTATGTAATTAAATGTATAAGAAATATAATTTTTCATAGGAAGAAGCCTTAAGAGCATTTGTACAGTATGAAACATTAGAAGGAAACAACCAATATCATTGTGAAAAATGTAATAAAAAATGTGATGCGCATAAAGGATTGAAATTCATGAAATTTCCATATCTTTTGACATTGCATCTGAAGAGATTCGACTTCGACTTTAACACATTTCGCAGAGTTAAGCTCAATGACAAGTGAGTGTACACGAATTAATATATCGAATATTCCGAGACGATTTCTGTAAGCTTTATATTTTCATATTTCATTTTGTAATCTTAGAGTCACTTTTCCAAATGTATTAAACTTAAATCAATTCATATTGCCTACGACAAATGAAGAATCTACGATTAGTGAGAAGAACACGAACTTAGCGAAATCCGATGACAGCTCAACGATAGATTTCGGAACTTTAGACGATGATTACACTTCATGTGAAAATTGTCTTTCTAATACTAATCATACGAAAAATAATGATCCAGATGACGACGAAGGTAGGTTGATTTTATTAAGGCGAATGCAGTTCAAGAAAATTAATGAAAGTAGTGTATTTCCTTCAGGAGTAGACGTTCTAAGTAATGGTCCAACGTCGTCAAATTGTACCGAACATAATTACGAAAACGACAAAAATCGTGATAATAATGCTGTGGAGGGCCCTTATAATTATGAGTTGTTTTCAATTATGATACACAGCGGCAGTGCCAGCGGTGGTCACTATTATGCTTATATAAAAGACTTCAGAACGCAAGAATGGCTGTGCTTCAATGATCAAACTGTGACTCAGGTATGAGCATACGTTCTCATCGATAACAATAACTTGCAGATATCAACTAGTGAAATCTTGATTTAATTTTATATCGTATAATGTTCAAATTACGACGAGTTAAAATTCTAGATAACAAATGACGATATTCAAAAAACGTATGGCGGTGGCCCAACCAGGTCGTACTACAGTGGACCATGTAGCAGTACTAACGCATACATGCTTATGTACAGACAAATTGATCCTGATCGTAATGTTTTACCTATGCAAGTGCAGGATTTTCCAAGCCATATACAGGTACCGTGTAAAATCATAAAAATCGGATCGTGTTTTAACTTGCTTGCGTTTACATTTGTCACGCGATTAAATTTTTCAGAAATTATTGAAGAAAATGAAAGAGAACGAGGATTACAAGAGGAGAGACAGGCCCTCGTGCGTACCTCATTACAAAGAAGATATGCTTTTTCGAAGGAACTTCAGGGAAGTACCAGGGTCATATCGAAAGGATAAAATGAGCAAGATGAACTGTAAATTTATCACGGATGGTCTATCTTTCACATTGACGGATTGCGGGGTTAAACCATGTTCACTATTGAAACGAAACCTTCCGATCGAAGCAACAATTTGTTATGTAAATGCTTCGAAAATGTACGAGCGCAAGATGAACTTTTTATCCGACATAACTTGGTCGGAAGCTACAAAGCTGGTTTGGAAGACGTTCAAGCCGCCGACGACAGATCTGAAACAGTGTCGTTTAGTCCGTTACGATTCCATCAACAAACTTGTTTTGTGTCGTTACGAAGGAATGGAAAAAAAATCTTTCGCAGATGTTTGGAAAAGAGATGGGTATACGTTGATGTTAGAAATTCAGGATGAAAATGAGATGGACGTTGAGAATGAACAGAACGGTATGTAAATTACACTGTCCTACAGATTCCAACTTTTTTTTTGACGTTTCGATTTTCACTATACAATTCTTATAGAGTTTTTTGCGCTGATTTCGAATCTGCCCTTAATTTTTCCCCTAGACGCACAGTGTTTGAGAAATTTGACTTTGAAAAAGAAGACAACTTTTCAACTTTAAATAAATATTGTGATGTTATTATAAATAAATTTCAATTGTTCTTTACAGCAAAAAAATTGTGTAGACTTTCCCGCATACAGCGATATCCAATATTAATACATTATGAATGTTTAAACATGTTTAAACAATCATTAAAGATGAAGAGACACCACTTTTGCACCAATTTTTGAGGATATTTTTCAGTTCATCTTAAAAAATAAGGGTCCAGCGTAAAATCGAACTATATCACGCGATAGAGAAGACTTTTATGTCGAGAAACCGCCCTTTGAAGTTTGCAACGTCGACGTTTTTGCGAACCAGAAAGCAAAATATCTTTGCCCGACATGAGTTGCCGCCAGTATCCCGTCGAGTAACATCACAATATTTATTTAAAGTTGGAAAATACTTCTTTTTTTCAAAGTCAAATTTCTCAAAAACCGCGTCTGTGCGCCCAAAGCCGAGTTTCTCAAAAACTATAAAATTCGCATAATGAAAGTCGAAACGCTTTTTGGCTGTTGGACAGTGTTATTATTGCTACACCGCATATTCTTGGTCATGTATTAAACGCGTTTTCTTCTACCACAAATATACAGTAATCACGACGAAAGTATACGTTCTCGATGTCACTGAAAAGAAGATCACGGAAGGTCCGTGGAAATTGCGAGCCCTGCGTACTCAACCGGTCAGCCAATATAAAAAAGTGCTATCAGATTTATTCGATATCGATCTTAGTAAAATGACAGTGATACTCGGGGAACCCGGAAGCCAGTTAAGAGTGTTCGATTATGATGAGTCTACTCTATTGAGCAATACCGATCTCTCCGATAACGTCGAAGTGTTTGTGATGTCCATGTGCAACGACGAATGGAAATCGTTTGTGGAGACGACAACGTTGTGCGACATATCGAATTATACGAATCACGAAAATATTCTCACGTTCCATTTGAAACTACCCGATCCGAGTAAAGTTAGTGAAATAACTGACCGTAAGTTATGCATTATTATTAGTTTGTAACATTCCGACGTGTTTTGTACCGCAAATTTTAATTGAAGGCTATATGATAGAATGGGTTAGCTCAACGTTAGGCGAGAGATGTATAGATACAGAGAAACCTACCACCGAAAGTCCATCCAAAGGAATAAACAGCAACACACAACCGCAACGTGGCGATACTTCTAAGAGCAATTCGGTTTTAAAAATAGGAATTAGTAATGAGGATGTATCGGCAAAGAATGCGAGTCCACAATTGGGAGAAAGCGAGAAGTGGAACACACCGGAACAGAGTAATAGCGAAGACAGCAGCCTTAGCGACAGTGATAAAACATTAGTCGGGGATCCTCTCGAGTTTGACGATTTTAATGAACCGTACCGTCCGTTCAGTACGAATGTCGAGACTGATGATAAAGATTATTATTTTAAAGCTACACCCTACGAGGATAATGATAATCAATGTACGAACATTAATTTCATTTCAATTGTACACAACGCAGAAAGTTAACGATATGCGTTCCATGAGAATTTTAAATGTACATTATTCCTTCTTTACAGTTCTGAAAGTAGAAGTATCCAGAAAGATGAAGTACAGTATGCTTAAGACTAAACTAGAGCCATATATCGGTGTATCGAAAGAGTATTTTAAAATTTCCTACAAGTCCGAAGATCTTGAAGATTCTGTATACTATAAACTCCAAGAGAATCTTCTTAATAGAGAAGAGGAGGAGTACTTCACAGTAAAAGTTGGACGCTTTTTTGACTTTAAAATAAAAATATACCGACTGTTTACCGTGAAGGATAACGTAAGTCGCGTGCGTTCATGTTGATATACATAAATCGGTTTCTTTGATATTTCTCATGTATTTATTGACGCATTTGCTTTCTATATTATGTGCAGGTGTTCCAGTTTTTGGGTGCGTGGATATTATCCAGAGACATAACGGTCGCCGAGGCAAAGAAAGACATCTTAGAAAATATTAAGGATGCGCGGGATATAGATATACCGTTGAAGAGTTATCGGCTAAGAGAAAAACACCTATTGCTAGCGACAAAAGTGTATTTGGATCATCAGAAGCTTGACGAATTACAGTTGCATCCAAATTCTGAGATAGTCGTACAAAAGTTACTTGATAATGAACCTGTTACCAAGAGCAGTCAAATCATAGTGCGAGTTGCGGATATGGAGCAGTTACATGAAATGTATCAGGAAATTGTTATGGATGAGAAGTCTACAGCAGAAATGAGAAGAATGGTGAGTGAATCTGCGTAATACTATCATCTTAAGGAGGTGGACTCGTTTCCAGGATTGCCAGGTTGCAGGATGCACCTTTTCATTTTTTCATAATGCAAAGATAGGGGTTTTTAGTAGTCAAAAGCGCTAGATGAAAGATCACTCTAGGCCGCAATCGCCTTCAAAAGTCCTATTTTTACATTTACATGCTGCCGGATAATGCAAATTACGCCTCGTAAAAGTAAAAATAGGACATTTGAGGGCGATAGCGACCTAGAGTGATCTTTTTTCTAGTGCTTTTAACTACTGAAAAACCCCATCTTTGCATTATCGCAAAATGAAGAGGCACATTCCGCACCCCTGCATACCTGGAAAGGAAACTACCCGAGGGTATTCTCAGCATTTCTATCCCCTTAATAACCGCTTTATAATTAATATAATTATAAAACATCTCCTTTAAAATCGTGTAGACACATAGAATTGCATAATAATTATTTGATATTTCTACTTAGTTGGTTGCGGTGACGTCTATACCTGAAGAACATATAGAGATAGCAAAAGCAAATAATAAAGAAAGTGGTGAAACGAAGTTAACATGGCACGGGCCGGATTCCGACGTCGAGTTCGATATTGACAATGGTTTTCTATTTTTTTATAGGTAAGTACAACATATTGGAAAATAGTTAGAATTGACAATATAAATGGAATGTTTCTTTCGTTTTATCAGGGATAGCAGGTGCAAAAGAGATCTGTCCAAAAACTCGAGTCGAGATGAGTCCAGCATAGCAAAGACACAAGAAACGCGCGATATGAATTCGCGTACTCGTCGGAAAGAGAGATCGCTTAGAATATATTTGACCAGCACAGAATGATCGTCCATTGAATATACATTTTCTGATATACGACTGTTAAATAGACGTGTGGGAACATGAAGTCGAATATTCAAAAATCACCAAATATTCTGTGCTTCGGTAAATCTTTGGCACTTTACCAATTTCGCGCTCCTAAAGGCCGGTTGGTTCCTCGAATTCATCAAACTCGTGAAATTCCAAGGGTTTCTTACAACACTATGTGTCACCAACAGAATTTGAAATCTCGATTGTCGCGATTGGTCTCGAAGTTCTTTAAAACTGTAAGGGACGTTAAATTGTCGATGATCTGCAGCTTATTAAGTTATTTTACCATCTATAGCTGCTGCTTAGCGATAACCCGAATTTAAATTAAGGACTTCTTACAATTTACAGTAGTGGCTCCACAATTGCAAGGTTTTCTTAGCTCTATACATATATTATTATTCTTTTTCTCTTGAGTTAATTACAGTTATCGAGCCATTACTGTATATACGTATGTAGCTGATGTACATTCGGAGTTTCTGCATCAACATTTTCATAAAATCCCTGACATACCCTCCCACTTTATCATACACAATTTAAAAACTTTCAAACACGTGCATCAAATTATGTCGAACAAATTCTTAAAAAGCTGAAAGATTTTTAACATCCGAATACAGCACAGAGTATATCTATTTGTTGAAAGACATTTATCTGACACAACAATACATAATCGTTTTAATGCCAGTGTAGGTTAAATAGCATTCATACGATATAATTCTCAGTCCTTCGCCCTCCCTGTTTTAATCTGGTAGTAGTAGCGGTGTTAGATAGGTTGTAAACTAATTTAGGGATCAATACGTTACGCGCTCTTTTGTTTGTAAAAAAAAATGGTAACTCTGAATCGACCTAATATATTTAATGAATTCTCAAAAATTCTTAAAGTTATTAACTTGTCGTTACTACTACCGAATTAAATAGAAATTCTTCCATGTGATTTTTAAAATCCATTCTGGCTAGGCATGTGTCCTGCAATACGTTGTAATTTATTTAATTATGTATGTTTATTCATTCATTACGTGTTATCGGTACAAAGAAACTTGTGTACCACTTGGAAAACCAAAAAGTACGTTTAGCCATGGCATTGTTGTTATTTCCTACAAATCTAATTTTCCAGTACAATGAAAAAAGATTCTTCAAGAAAGTCCACCAAATTTACATTTGTATAATAGATCAGTTGCTTGTAAATAATAAAACTTGTGAATCGAAAGTCAATATCTTTCTTTGTGTCAACAGTCACCACACATTGTGAACATTGTGTACGATGCTAGGTTCTAGGATCTTCTATTGTGAGACAATGCACTGCATGCATGTAGGGCACCACTATCCTTTCGCATTTATCAACAGTTTAGCTTTGGCATTTTTCATTTCTTTGCTAATTCCATCATTAGAAACTTTGGTGCAGAAAGGTTTTCAGTAGAAGGGTGTTGTTGATCCTTTGTCATTAATAGTTGGTTGACCATTAGTTCTGTGCAATTAATTCGCATTTGAAGTGAGATTATCGAATAAACATTAATGGACAGGAACATACAAGAAATCATTGAACCAAAAGAGAAATTGAGATGTCTACTGCTCGCGATGTAATATCAGTTGATATACGGCGATCTACAATGTAAATCAGAAATCCTCAATTTTTAATATAGCTGTAATTTATATTGTATATTTGTCACAAGGATGCCTACTTTGGATTGTGCATGATCCATCAACAATCTGTTCAAGACGCGACAATCTAGGAGACTATATATTGAAACAAAAAATAAAACATAAGAATCATAACTTTGTTATAACGTGCTACGATCGATATATAAATTAATTTATTGAATTTCATTCAATTTCTTTATACTCGTATAGGTAATTGATACTTTTCTCCATCAATAATTTAATTGCACACTACAAAACCGAATTGATGATCGATGAAAGTTATATATTTTCTGTGTTTTGTATATTATGTAGACGTTTTATACGAAATTACAAAACACAGTTGTAATTGTATACATCTGAATTGTTTGCTTACGATTATAACCATAAATAATGTTAATGTAAATTCAAAAATGGAGGATTTTGTATTTAATATGCTTTTCTTCGTTTTTATTTTTCTTTGTTTGCAACCAATCATATTTCTAATGTTTGGAGCTGGGCCTCGAGTATTCTATAACAATTGTTCTTATAATTACCAAGTAGAATCATTTTCGGAATTGTGCCCATTAAGTGAAGTAGTAGGTATGCGCAAATAGTAAGTAAAAGTGTAGTATTGTGTAGAATCAATTATCAAGTGGTCAGTGGTTATTCATTTTGTATGAATGTTACAGAATATAGTAGGGGTGGGCGGGCACCCGGAAATTCGGGGTCGAGTCGGGTATTTTCCCCGGGTTCGGGTCAAAGCCTGAAAGGTCGTGATACCCGGAAATTTCAGGTACCCCCAAAATTGAAATCTGGCCGGGAACTCGAAAATTTTGATTGTTTTTATTGTATTGAGACCCGAACGTCACAGATTTTGGGGTTCCCGACCTGATCCGGCTTCAACTTCGGGTACTCGAGCACAGTAAAGTCGCGATCTAGCTCCCTGAGGATCTCCACGATCACTGTCCCTACGCCTACCACTTCCACTGGTGGGCATCGAAAAGAAAGGCGAAGGGCCAAGTAAAAGGCGCGGTCGACGCAGTCATACAAAAATAGTTTCCCTACACGATCTCTGTCCCTGCTCGGAACAGGCGATGGAAGCTAGATCGTGACTTTACTGTATCACTAATTTTCGGGTACCCGCCCTCCCCTACAGAATACATATATATGTACCCATAAATTATTTTCTACTTGAGTGTTCGATTTCATTATAACATCCGCTGTGTGCTGTTACACCAACAGAGCTAGAACACTTGTCCATCGCTCTTCTAGATATTTAAACGCTTCGATTCATTGTAAATACTCATTGTTCATTAGAATGTTTTATTTAATCACTTTAATATTTACGCATACCTATAATGATAAACTTGAACATGCCACAGCTCTTATATCTTCGTCCCTTTTGCGAATGCCTTCAGATTGAAATTGTAACACACAAAAATAACTCATTATATAAGAACAAATATGTACTTGAAATTATGTTGACTACAACACTTTGAATTAAATTATATATTTATTATCATTATCATTTGAATTCTGTTCTTTTAAACTTTTCTTTACGATTATTGTTACATAATTCGTTCAAAAAGATTTCAATACAAATCTTCGTTTTATTTTAAACTATTAATGAACTGTAGTCATTTAAGAAATAATAAATTACAAATTATATTTTCGTACCTATTAGGAAAAACGGAAAATATAAATTTAATAATCAGGTTCTGATGTTTCTTTCCTTCACTTGTTGTATTTGGAAAATACAATGATTGTCACGTATTACAATACAATTATTGTCTGTCTTTTATTTTTTTATCTCGACAGTATTTTTGATACTTTCGTTTTAAATTTGAATGTGAAGAACCAAGAGAATATTCTCTCTACAAAATTGTACAGTCTATGATTTACTCCATCGGTGAAAAAGATAACTGTTCCATGGATTCATGTACTAATTTTCTAATTTTACAGAGTAAATATTGCTCTAACTGTATCTTCACTCAACCTCTGCAGTTCTCGTTATAGAGTTTCAATAAGTTTAGATCGCTCTTACGCTGACGGTAGATCACATGATTTTTAATATTATGACGACAGGCTTCTTGTGTGTGTGTGTGTGTGTGTGGGTGGGGGTGGGGGAGTGTGCGACGCCTGTATGTGTTTATTGTCGTTTCGAACATGGCCGCGGTGGAGTGCGAATCAAAAGACGACAACTCGGCGGACTTGTCGAAAACGCCGGTGTTTTCTGACGAAACTGTAAAAACGATCGAGCAACATGAATCGTTGGGAACACCGTTGCAAACTTCGTGGACTTTCTGGCTGGATAAGTAAGAACGTTTATTCACATTTTGCTGCGTAATATTCCGAATCCGTAACGCTGTCTATTGCATATCAGTTTTGTATTCTTTGTTTTATTCTTTTGCGAAACGTCACAGAAACGTACGCAAATCGTTTTCGTCTCTAGATATCGTCGCGCCTATCGTAAATAACAAAAAAAACATTGCTATATAAAACATACACTTCGTTCTTTGTTCATAGTGTGTATATACAGATCAAAAAATTTGTAAAATTAACAGAGCTGTGTCTGGCATAACTGTCGAAGAATATAAACAAAATTTAACGAAGATTTACACTGTGAACACAGTGCAGAGCTTTTGGGCTGTCTTCAATAATATACCAAATGCTAGCTCCATGCAGGTTAGTAGAGATTTTCTTTCATATTGATCTCGAAAGTTAATAACAAATTCTGTAATAAGACTATGATTCATTCACTATTCTACGTTTTATATTATTGTCGATATCCATTGTTATTCTCTAACATGTATAATCTCAAAGAGACAGGAAATGAGTCACACATTATAAATTAAAACTATACTATCATGTTTTAATCTAATAGTTTTTCAATTCCAGGTTAGATATAGTTATCATTTGATGAGAGACGAAAGATACCCACTATGGGAGGAACCTATTAATCAACATGGTGGAACATGGAGGCTAAAGTGCCATAAGTCTAATACCGTAGGTATTGAAACTTTGATTGATGATCATCACGAATATTGTAGTGAAAATCATTTTTAGGAAGAAGTTTGGAAGGAAATGGTGCTTGCAGCTATTGGAGAACAGTTTACAGAATGTGTGGCTGAAGACGATGAAGTCTGTGGGATAACTGTGTCTATTAGAGATAAAGAAGATATAATTCAAGTAATTTTTTAAGTACAGTAAGTCCTCGACTTACATGGATTCGTTTTACACAGATTCGTAGATACACGGATTCTTAGATGCAAATCAGAAAACCAATTTCGAACTGAAATTCTCACTCGGCACTATTCGAGTTACGCGGAAAGCGCTGGAACGAATTGACCGCATAGTCGAGGACTTACTGTATTCAATGAGACAATGTAATCAATTTAATTGACTACATACCAATACTTATGAAATGTCTCATATTCTTGTTTAGATATGGAATATTAATGCAGCTTCTGCTTCAAAAGCAACTGTGTTAAAAAAAGTTCGTTCTCTATTGCCCAATGTACACTTATCCGACTTTTATAAACGTAAGTTTCGGTCCAATTTGTTCTATATTACCAGTAATCTAATCATATTTTCAAAAGAATTTATAAAAGCTTCAAAATGTGTTTACAGCTCATCAGTCACATCACGCTTATGGTCGGTCTTAAAAGTATGTTACTATTATTATACTATTGGCCAGCAAATACAGAATAAGCAAAAGATTGCTTGAAGATTTCTACAAGGATTTTAAATTGTATCATAAGGCTCTATGAAGTTATACCAAATGGAATGGAACTATGGAAGATTTTACTTTGTTGAAAATAAATTGTTTACTGTGAAAGCTTAAAGATCGTTGATATTGTACCAATTTTAAACTGTCAAATATATTTTTATATTTACAATATATGCCTACCTCGTTCACCTACAGAATTTTCATTGTTTTCAATTAAAACTGTGACGAAATCGTATATTGTACTGTGCGATAAACGCAGGAATTTCGATAAAAATTATTTAAAAGTAAAATTATGTTTTTCGTAAAGATTTTATATCATGGATAAAAATTAGAAAATATTTTGAATTACTGTAATATTGTTTAGCACTATTTCATACAGTCTAAGCTATTAAATTTACTTGAAAAAGATAAGCACAACTATTTCAATGCGTTTCATTATAAAACAAAGTTTAACAGAGGCGATTCTATAAATTATTGGACATCCTTCTGGAACATACTCAGCCTTCCAAAGTAGCTTCGCGTTATGGTCCATAAGAAATTCCGACAGATGTACGATATACATCGGTGGCGTCTGGCGCCAGACATTGCTCACGATTTATGCGATTCGTCTTCGAAATGGCGTGCCAATGACAAGTCCTTTGAGCCTGTCTTGTGAAAGGCTGCACGAATTCGAAGCAACAGTAATCATTGCCAATACGTATTTATAGTAAAAGCGTGTGGGTACAATTTAAAATAGTAGAAAGATTAAAAGAATTGAAAAACCTTAATATATTATTCACAACTTATTCAGATTATTCAAGCCAGAAAAAATCTATATGGCTTCTGTTTCTTGCAATTAATGCAGACAGTGTTTATTTTGCATAAAAATCCTCAGTCTAGTAAATTATCAATAGGCACGAGCCCCATACTGATCAATAATAATTAAAGAAATCTGCTTTCCAACCACCACGAAAATCGAAATAAAAACAATTACATTTCCGCTTGCTCTTATTTTCAACGCAAGATCCTTCTGTGTTCTACGAGATTTTGTCGTTCAAGAAGAAGAAGAAAATCATGAACGCGTAGGATCATCTTCCACGCGCTTTCGAAAGCTGAAATTTGAATCCCTAATCTTATATCCATAAAACCGATTCGTGTGCCCGACTAAACGGCGCCGCCTTAACATTTTACGTCTTCGCGATATTCGTCAGATTGACGTCAACCGACGGGTATACCGGCGACTATCGATGCATACTTGAAGCGGACCACCATTAAACTAGTTTTAAATTGCATGTAAATGATTTCTCGCGCGAAAATACTTTATCGTTTGCGTCAACTTATCCGTTAGTCCGTTCAACGAATAAAAAATACCAAAAAGAATTCGGGAACCGATCGCACGCCCCCGTGATTTCTGTTCGAAATTTCGGCTGTATGCTTTTCTTTATACGGACTTGTGTAACCGGCTCTATCGATTATGATAACTACGTCAGAATTTGTGTTACTCAATTCTGTATATATTATTCTTTACTATATATCATTGTTAGGAGAGATTATATAATAATACTATATTAATTATGTATTATGTGTTAAAATTCTGTAGTATTCTCGAACATTTATTAAAATAAGAATATGATTACCGAAATGTTAATGTATGAAATTTTGTAGAATTGTAATCACACTATAAAATGTAAACAAATGAAAATCGGATAAGAACATATGAGTTTTTTTTACATTATTTTCCTGTGTACAATCCACTCCTGGACTTTGGTCCGTTCCTCCCGACTCACCCTGTATAATAATACTATATTATTATTAGGGGTGAAAATTTCGGGTACCCGGGAATTTACAGGTTCAGATAAAAAATTAAAAAATCGCAAGCTTTACTTTTTCCTTCGCAATTGCGACCTATTAAAAAAAAATTATTTACACATTAGCTAGTAAACTAATCCTTCTAACGTTTCAAAAAAAAAAAAGAACTCCCGCTGTTGGGTCGAATTTTGAAAAAGTTATGCGTTTTTAAAAGATGTACGAACACTTCCTAGAAGTGTGATTGATGCTGATGATCGACTTTAAATCATTTATTCAAGATCCGCAGATGTATTTACGGATCAACGTCACACGACGTCCTTGTGCGCAGCCTTGCGGTACACATGCACGCGTATACGGTCAGGATTAATAAGGTTACGTTAATGGTGTCAGCAATCTCGAGAGACAACAGGATTAGAAGTGCCCGCAGTCGCATGCAGTTTCTCTCTGGCATGACTCACCGACCTGTAATTATTTACAAATCGGTTCTAGCGGGTTTAGAAAAAGAACGAGGACGGTCAGTTCACTCGTGTTCAAATTAGCGTGCGAATCATTGCCAGCGTTTGCAATCCTTTAGGATTTGAAATTCCTCAAAATGTTCCCGACTTGATTACGGCACTTAACAAACATTACCGTATCGAATCGTTCAGATTAAGTTGAGGAGTAACGCGGTGATATATTTCATTCTGGACCAATTCACGAAGGCGTTAATCAACCCCTTGCACTACTATTTATTTCATCGTACAGAATTTCACAGAAAAAAAGCAGAAAGTTTATATTTATCGTATGCCTATGTTTCCCCCGAAAGGCTATATCGAGTAAAATAATAAACATACAGATTTAATAGACTTTGTTCAGAATCTTCGTCGCGAGTCTGACTCGATATTCTAGGGCAACGGATTAAAACCGGAAATAATGAAAAATAATTACATTAAATTTGAGCTTCGATTAAAATTGATCCAGCGACGCTTATTGTTAGTTTTATGACCGTCCCACGGCAAAGCAGAATTCTGGAATTTCCTGAATTCGGAATGGCAGCGACACTGAGATTCGCGTAGGCTTTTATACGCGACGTTCCAGACGTACTCTCGCATACTTTCGGATTCCAAATATGGTCGTAACAATTTATTGCACCCGAATACGAGATCGTTTGACACTGTTCGAATCCGCCGCGTCGCTTTTAATTCAGCCCTACGATTAGCACGTGCTCGTACAAGCACGAGGAAACCGTGGCGCCAAGGAAATGAAACTTGAGATACAGGGATACCTGTTCACTCGGAAACTTCCACGACGATTAGAATATTTAATGACAGGCTACGTATGTTTTATTTCAATGTGTGCAGCCAATGAGATTCGGGAATTCTCTCGAACTCGCTTCAAATCTCTTTCAGCTGAAAGCGTACACGTGCCCATAATTATGAAAGTGGTCTAACAATAAGTCGAAATTAAAAAAAAAAAGAGTTTACTATTTTAGTTATCAGTAGACACCGGATTATATGCATTTATAACAAAAATGAACAAGTGCAATTTAAAACGGTGAAAATATTAAAAGATTTTACGAGCATTAATATATTATTTTCACCGCATCAAAATTATTAATGAAGAGCATAAATTTATATTTAGCTCCTGCGTCTTGCAATTGATGCACAAACTTTATAGTTTGCATAAACATCCGGAGTCTAGTTATCAGTTTATCATTTCACATCACGTTATTTTAAACTGAATTAATTCAATGTAATTGTTACGGTATTCTAAAAAATGAACCGTTAGACAGCGCTTGTAGTTATTTCAACATTATATGGAATTCATTTAGCGTTAATATGTATATCCTTTTCCTTTAAATATCTCGAAACTAGAAATATGCGACTTGGATCACTTTCATAATTAAAATCCATAGAATCCATAGTATCTTAACCCTTTGCACTCAGAGCTGTTTTAACTGGAAAATTAAACATTTCTTCCGATCCAGAATATTTTCATTCCCTATGATTTTTGAAATTTGATGTATATAAAATTGGTGCAATACCTCATACAATACCTAAATGTTTAATAATTGACTAGATACTGTAGGTGTTTATTTGAAAAGTTACATGTGTTAGTGCCGATCGATCGTCGGCGACCAGCTGAACGTCTGCTGCTGGTTAGGACATATTTAATAATGTAAACAATACTTTGAATAATGGTATATCAATTTTTAGTGGTGCCTCGAAGGGGACAACCGAGTGCAAAGGGTTAAATAATTTTCACGAAGTACGTGCGTTCAGAATTATTACTGTTATTTGTTGCTTCGAGGTTGAACTAACTCTGCCAATGGTATCCTGTATTACTGTTTCGAATCTCCTAAAAAAGGCAAAATTCCCTAACGTCCTTCCGTTTTACCTTGAGGCAAGGTAAATGCGATCAGCTTGTAACGAAGACCGCCATTTTACATGTTGTCTGTGTCGGAACGGTTACTTCTACTTCCTCGTAGCCGCGCTATACTTTACTTCCTGCGGTTACAAATAGTATACAGTTTCTGTTTAATGTCTTTTTTTAAACAACATTTTTTGTTCGGATTTTGATGTTATGGACGCTCGAATTTAGTTATCAGTTTGTCCGAAACATTATTATCACAATGGGCACGCTTGATATTGTTCGACAATACGGACGCATACAAACAGCGCCTGTTCGTCAATGTTTTATTATTTCCTAAGCTTTCACTTTCGCAATCGCGGTATTCGCACGCTTGAAAAACTGAATTCGCATTAGTCGAAAACGAAACCTCTGCCATGTCAATAATTGTAGAATACAAAATCTGAGAGCTGTCGCTTTGACGGGTCTGATGGCTCTCGTGTTAACCGCGTGTCCGCATAGCCGACTCGACGATGAAGTATATTGTTGCTTGAAGAAGAAAAAAATCACGAGAAATAAAGTTCGAGGTATCAAGGCACAATACGGACGAATAAATTAGTGTCTAACGTCGAACAGAATTTATCATGCGTCTGAAATGACGAAGCTTCGACTATCCACTTAAATTCGTTGTACATACCGATCTTTATAGAATAACAGCTCGCGGACGTAGCTGTTTTGGGTGAACATTACGTTACAATCTGTTGACGATAAATTACGGTTCGCCGTATCAGAAGGAAGCGACGGTTGCAACCGATTTGAGAATCATTAAATTAAATTGATTTAATGGGTTGTACGTCTGAGCATTTACATACGGGCACGTAATCCACGGGTTGTCGAAAAGGTTAGACAGTTCGTAGGTGAAGAATATATTAATGACTTATCATGTGCGCAAAGACGTGGATAAATAAATTGTTTATGCGACACTCGATGGTTTCGTTTCACGGTAATTTATTGCCTGTTATTCACCGACAACCTTCAGAGGCCGACCGCGAGGAATTCTCGCCGAAAAAAAAAAACAAGAGAGGTGGAAAAAGAAAGAAAGAAACGAGAAATAGTAAAAAAGATATAATTGCATCCCGACGGTGGAATGAGTGGGCGCATAGTTGATAAATTCAGCTCAACCTTTAACGAATCGCCATGCCGATCTGACGCCGCCGACGATCCTCGAGAATTTTCAACTTTGACATTCGTTAATCAATCGACAATGTCGTTCTGTGGGCGGGAGCCTTGCGTTCCGCAGAGGCGCCGCATTCTTACGGCTGGCCCACCAAATATTCTGACATAGTTGATGGCGCCAGCTGACACCGTTACCGACAACGCGTATCATCAATCGCACGGTCCAACAAATTTTACCTTTATTCTACGTAGTACGTTAACTCCTACAGGTCCTCCAGGAAGCAATTTTCAACATTTTCGGTGATCTTGATCTACTTTTGACAAATAAGGGGAGGGATCACGAATCAGGGGAACAGGTTACCCTCTCTCTGCCAGTACCGGATTGGTCACGTGACACGAAGCGAGGGGGATGGCGTCGTAGAAAGGGAAGGTAGAGCGCGGACACAAGTTTTAAGGGGGTAGTCTCGTTTCCAGGTTTGCAGGAGTGCGCCTTCTCATTTCTCGATAACGCAAAGATGGGGTTCTTCAGTAGTCAAAAGCGCTAGATAAAAGATCAATCTAGGCCCCAGTCGCCACCAAATTTCCTATTTTTACGTTTACGAAGCGTAATTTTAATTATTCGGAAGCATACAGCTGCGCGTGCAGCTGTTTTCACAAAGCTGCGACAGCTACATGCTGCCGAATAATGCAAATTACGTCTCGTAAACGTAAAAATAGAACTTTTGAGGACGATCGCGACCTAGAGTGATCTTTTTTCTAGTGCTTTTAACTACTGAAAAATCCCATATTTGCATTATCGCGAAATGAAGAGGCACATTCCGCACCCTTTGTTTATACTCGCGAAGTCTTGCTGACTGATCTCGTCAATGAAGGTCGTAAATCTTCACCCGGATAACTCCGACGACACGACAAACGCGAATTCCCACGACGTGTTACGGGCGTAGGATAGTAAGTTGAAAACTGTTTGGAAAACAGGAATATATATTTCAATATTGTAACTTGGACTTTGGTGCAACTAATTTAACAGAAATCTTGGTTGGTAAGTATTCGTTGTTCTCGCTGAACACGCTGTTCGAAAGATTCTCCTAAGTCGGCTGTCTTCGCCTTTAAGAAGTCTCGCATTCTAAAAACGGTAGAGGTGGGGGAAAAGTGGAGGCGTCGAAAAAACGAAGAAAATCCCAAAGAAATCGAATGTAATTGGAAAAGATGAATAGTAGAGGGGTGAAGGAAAGGCGTGGAAAAGGTGGAGGGAAATTGTTAGTTAGCTGGTAATGAGATTCGGGGACCGCTCCAGGCGGCCAAGTATATGGTTTGGGTCTTGCGACCCTTGACCTGGCAATAAAGCAATTACAAAAAGGTTGGTGACGGATATTTACCGGGTGGGACACTCGGTTGGGAGTATTTTACGAGGGTCTCGAAATGGTGATAGGTTTTAAGACTCGGAATGGTCACCAGATGTGCAATCCAATGGATTTGGCGGAATTTGGGGTTTTGAGGACGGATGTCCGGCAACGCGAAATGATTTTATACTACGATCATGAATACCCTTGCAATCCTGGAAAGGAAACTACCCGGAGGTATTCTCAGCATTTCCATTCCCTTAATAACCGCGGCCGAGATTAATCTTTTATCCAGTGCTTTTGACTACTGGAAACGAGTCTACCACCTTAAGTCGTAGTTCTTGATAAGAGTAATCGTCGAATAACGAGCGTCTAGCGTAAGTCGATGATCCCACGCGTCAGATTTCAAACAAGTTCGTGTTTGAGTTAACTCGAGCTTTATTTGCAGTCAAATGATTTGAACTTTGCGTAGTTGTTACGAGCGTCGACGGACCGGACGATCGAACTTATTTGCTCACGATCGGCGAGTGGAAAGGCACGGTTATACACCGCAGACATTATCTATCACGGTTTCTCGGTTACCTCGAAATCTTGACTACCGGTGAAAGAATTGGAGAATCTCCGACGATGCCCGAGGTCATTGTACGGTCGGGCTGAACCTACTTTCGAGAACCTAATCTCTCGAGGGGCTCGATCGTGGTGACGCATACGGTTACAGAACAACGAAATCGGAAGATCATCGAAATACTTCGCCGTTGACGTTCGCCGAGGATTTCACGGTTTCCTTGAATCGCGTCTGATCCCACATTAAAAGAGAGCCGTCATTTCGAAATAGCTTTATAAGGAGATCATCGGAGTATTCGGCAATCTCATTGCCGATTGTGGATTTTCATTATCGAGAAATGGGAAGACACATGCTACCTAGTTATGATCACTTACGAACATCGAGATTCTCAGAATTACTTATAATTAGTCTAGGAAGTTGCAGGAAATCGGTTCGAAAAAGATTCGTAACGGTATAGTAAACTCCAGGGCTAGTAAAAAATACAAAAAAAATCTCGTAATAGAATAATTTGCTGAGATCTTCAGGAAAACATTTATCAATCTCGGTGGCCTCTTCTATACGGAAACAAATAAATATTAGATAGATGGATAGAATGCTTTATTTTTAGCCTTCCGGCCATAAAAAGGGGACTTGGTTTACAATTTGTACTAGATTCTCTCATCCTTCCGCACATTCCCGGACCCACTCGTACACTTTGCTCCGAGCTATATTTCTCCTATCTTTCTCTCTACTTTTTTCTTTCCTCTTTTCCCCTAGCTTCTTCAGCCATTCTATCGCTTCTTTTGACCCTCTCTCGCTCACTATTTCCTTTATGCATATATCCCTTTCAAGTTCCCTACACTCCCTTACCATATGCTAAAAATTTCCAAAGCTATCCCCGCAAAGCTCACATTTCCGATTCTCCTCAACAAATAAATATCATTTGAAATGGTAAATATGGTTATTTAAATATCGGATGGCTGCATGATCTCGCAATCACATGAATCGTTCTCAATGGCTGCCTGATTTTGCATCAGGATCTCATCTACACACCCACCAACATCATCGACTACCGTATTTCTTTCTGAACACAGACGAACAGCAGACGGCCCTGGCACGTAACAATACAAATAGCCTAATCGCCGAAGCGGAAAGGAGCAAACAAAATTGTAGTCTTTCGAAGGTTTATGCGGTAAACCTGGATACCTTTTTACGCAGTGGGAAATGTGTTAAAACCTCTGCGAAATCAACGAAACGTGTAAAGAGAACCGTGCGAAGAGAGACCCAGATGTTTCGTGGCGTCGAGGTTCGATTTCACGGACGGATCGTTGAGGAAATTTCAGGCAGCTTGCGTATATGCAAAGCGTATCGGAAAATCGTGTCGGCATGAACTCGGGTCTGTGCTCGAACCGGACGCGATGATCGCAGCGCACCGAAAAAGGAAGTGGAAAAATCGTTTCCCCCTCGTCGTCGTAACGATCGGCCGGCCATCCGAGATCGAGAGGTGTGGAATTCGTTCCGGTTGACGTAATGGTTGCCGGATGCTTAGCGCTTCCCTGAAAGAGTTACGATGATCTTTGTCGGTTGCAAATATACGGATGTTTTCGCGATCGGTTGCACCGATACCGAAACTGCGCCTGCTTCACACCTACAGTGACACCCATAAGTATTCGTACGCCCTTTAAAACGAAATAACTTTATTATAATTTTATCAAACGCCACCTGATTTTGTTATAATCAATCAGAAGCATTGGCTTACGAAATGGTATGCGAAAAAGATTTTCCAAAAATTACAATTTACAAGGTTACATGGAAATTTAATGAAAATGTAAAATACATGTTTCGCAGATCTATGTTAGTTGTACACGTGCTGAAAATTTCATCGAAATCGCTTGACACAGGAAAAAACGACGTGCACCGAAAGATTCTGAGGGTTTTCCATTGCAAAGGGTGTCAGAAATAAAAATTGACTGGGTACCACTTACCCCAGAACCGTCAAAAAGTACGGTCACCTAAATTAGTTAAATGTACACAATATAAATACGTTTAGTCGTAAAACCCTCCGTGTGAAAAAAATAATCGCGAGTCCGAATTCAGGTACCTACCGAATTTACTGCCCACCGACGACGTACATATCTACCGTGGCCGTCACAAAACATTCAGCTAGGGTAGATGCATGTTAGTTGTACACGTGCTGAAAATTTCATCGAAATCGCTTGACACAAGAAAAAACGACGCGCATCGAAAGATTCTGAGGGTTTTCCAATGCAAAGGGTGCCAGAAATAAAAATTGACTGGGTACCACTTACCCCAGAACCGTCAAAAAGTACGGTCACCTAAATTAGTTAAATGTACACAATATAAATACGTTTAGTCGTAAAACCCTCCGTGTGAAAAAAATAATTGCGAGTCCGAATTCAGGTACCTACCGAATTCACTGCCCACCGACGACGTACATATCTACCGTGGCCGTCACAAAACATTCAGCTAGGGTAGATGCATGTTAGTTATACACATGCTGAAAATTTCATTGAAATCTATTGACGCAGAAAAAAAAACGACACGCATCGAAAGATATAAGAATCTGTGGATTTTAAGCAGAAACTGATCAAAAGTCGCGAAAAACTACGATTTTCACCAATTTCAACCGCTTGTTGCTCGTGTGTATGTTAATCGATTTCGATGAAATATTCAGCATGCTTAGAGCTAACGTAGATCCACAAAACATATATTTTAAATTTTTATTAAGGGCCAGAAAGCTTCAAATAATGGCCTTTTTTTAAAATGGCCATTTTTGCATGTGACCTTGTAAATTGTAATTTCCTGCAAATATTTTCTGCATATCATTTCGTAAACCAATGCTTCCAATTGATTATGAAAAATCTGGTCGCGTTTGGTAAAATTATAAAAATGTTGTTCCATTTTAAAAGGCGTACGAATACTTATGCAGTATACACGGAAGCTGTCCCGACCAGCTTTGCTCTCGCGTTTGAAACACCGCCAACAATGGGTAAACCTCGCCGGTCGTTAAAATTCGACGATTAAACAACTTTCATTTTTCACTTATCGTCCTGACGATTTGTATCGGCGAATTACAAGGGGGCAAGAACGAAGTCCTTTTCAACTTACGCTTTCAAGGTAAAAACACGTGTATCCTTGGAAAAAGAAACAGTAAAATAATTCGAATAACGTTGAAGCGCAGCAGCACTGTTACGTAAAACATTTAATAATCCTCGACGGATCCTTGTTTAGTTTGAGACCATTTATCCGCGTGTCAAGCGTTCTTCGCGTAACTAGGAAAAGACCGAGAAGCATAGTTGATCGATTAAAAATCAATCACGATTTATCGAGAGCACCTTGACCCCTTTACGCAATCTCTGCACAGTTGCTCTTTAAAACGAACAGTTGAAATCGTTTAGATTCCTGAGACCGTTCCATGGATCAGAGTCGCGGTAAATCGACGAATACACGGAGTCACGTTCGATCGTGTTCGATCGTGTCCGATCGATCGATTTGGAAAGTAGAACGCCGCCATATACGATATTTCTAAGGACGTTCGATTTGGGCAAATTGTTCAACGTAATGCCGGTGTGTTTGTCATTCCTCCATTGGTTTGTTGATTGGACGATTGGATGATTTGTTGACTGCAAAATATAAAAATAAACTGTTGTGGACAATGTAAATATATTTACGAGCATAGATCTACGATCGGGAATGGATATTCTTAGCAATGATGAACCGAACTGTTATCTCGCTTATTGTCTTCAGACAAAAATTCGATCCATTTGTCAGTGTGCAGTTAAAAACAAATCGGGATTGAGCTAATGGTATTTGGAAGTAGTAATTCAATTATACAACGAACGCATGGGCGAAAAGTTTGAGAACCTCTTCGTAGGTCTATTCTCGTAGGATTTCAGTGACATAATAGTCGGATGGCTACACGCTGACTGTTAAATGTGCAGCGAACTTGCGAGATAGCAATGATTACCTGGAGCGACACCGGTTGCAGTAACAGCCAAGTTACTCGTCATCGTCGACGCTTATTGTTAGACGCACGCATACTGGAAATCGTAATTTCGTGGCGTGCACCTGCGCGTTCTCATTCCGAGTAGACAAATTTTCGAGAGAACGATTAGTACATACATATTTTCCATTTTTTTCATTTACTAAACATGTGTTATACCGAGTATATAACTTAACGAGAAGGTCATTAATAGACTGCGGATTTTATGCATTTATGACAAAAATAGGTACGTACAATTTCAAGCAGGGAACATATATTAAAAAGATTTAAGGACATCACAGTTTATCAGTTCCAACTATACGAGATAATTACAGGAAGTACAAATTTTCTACATGGTCCCTGTTTTTTGCAATTGATGTAGAAATTGTTTATTTCCCGGGTCTTTATGCAAAATAAAAAATGTCTGCGTCGATCCTAAGACGAATAAGCTAAATGAAAATTTGTTTCTCCCTTTAATTATTTTAGTAAACTGAAACTGATATGTTGATGTTCTTGAATTGTTTAAATATATCCATTGCTTTAAACTGCACGTAACAATTTTTGTTATAAACGCATAAAATCCGCGGTCTATTAATTACTTAGAAAAATGGCTTTGCCGGTGATCGTTATCGGTGAACACATCGGTTAGCTTCTTTCTCACGTTGGTCATTCTCACGGGAAAGCGTTATCGCCGCAAAAGTTTCTTCTGCGGTTGCCGGTTAACCGTTTTCTAATTACGGGCCAAATTACATCGTGACAAAAGCGTGTGTGTGTGTGTGTGTGCGTCCATCCCATTGTCCTAAAGGGGCCCCTAGACGATCAATAATATTGTCAATATAGTTTGACAATAATATTGAAGCTAACAATATGACAATGCATTGAACCCCTGCTAAACGGTCAATATACCCTTTCAATGTGCCTCGTAAATATTATCGATAGGAGTATCGACAATATTATTGATCGTCTAGGGGATTTACAATCCACATTTGTTTACACGGTTCGTTGAAAACGTTTCGAATGTTTTTTCCCAACGGGGGACTCTGAATTCCATCCGTGAATAACTGTTGTGAACGTTCGCATACGCAACATGGGGACGTTTATGGTTGCGTTATAATTATGTGGCTTTGTAACGCAAAAGGAACGATGAAAACGGTGAAAGTGGAATTAGGGAACAATGTATAAATCCGATTCCATTATTTCAACGCCATAAATGAACAGCAGAGAAGTAGATACGCATCTTCGCCGATACCATCACCGGCGGGAAATAATAGGCAACGATTTTAATTATTATTCCGTTCGTGTACGGTCGCGAACGTGCGGTACCTGTGTGTTCAGCGACGATCGCTTTAACGCAGAGGCGATCGTTCGATTTTGTAAATCACGGCTTATAGATACACGACTTATTGGTATATAATAGCAGGTTCGTGCCGATGCGTGCGTGCAAAACTTCGATAAGTCATAATCGAACGATGACAATGAAGATGCTTCGGTTTAATGACAGTAATGATAATAATAATAAAATGTAATATATAGCGGTGGAGAACAAGCGGATGGTTCGATGTATAAAAATAAATTGAGCAGAAGGAAAGACGGAAGTTGGTTGGATTTCAACATAACAGAAGCTCCGGTTGAATTGTAACGCAGTGGTACTCCTGTTGCGATGTAAATAAAGGGGGAAAACCGTTCCACGCGAAACTGCACTTTCTTCGACGTCGAAGCGTCGCCAAACTACGCCGTTTCCTCGCAACCGATATTTCAACCTCTGCTATTAATTTATAGTCCGACCAATGACCCACGTCACCGGAATCCTTGAACGATCGTATGGTTTTTAGACGAGGAGGAATTGTAAATAATAGCAGCATCAGCAAAACAGGATCTAGTTAACATATTTATGAGCATATACCGTCGATTCGGACACGGAAAAGTGTGATTTTTAGGGTCCCGTGGATTATTCATACCCACCGTATGTAAATCGTTAGTAACACAATTATTCTTATTCGGTGCGGGTACCGACGAATGTTCGTTAAACTCGAAACACTTCGAAGGGCATGGAACCCTGGGGAATGTGATCTTAAGGACCTAACTCGAACCAGCTGGAAGAACCGGATGAACAAGATCGAGCCGTTCCTCAGCCATACCGCGGCGGGTTCTCTCAATTTTCTCTGATATACCGTTCCGAACTCGGGTCCAATTAAAATCCCCTAATACACCGTGTTTCTCCTTCGAATTCGTCGTTCCTGCGTGTCATTTTAAATTACGTACTCGAAACACTTCAGAAATCGATTGACTCCGTGTATCGGATACGTGCAAATAGAGTGGTCGAACTCTGTCGCTTTACAAGCAATTTTTCTAACGAACCTAATTGCTCAGGTTGCTTCTCGATTTTACACCTCAATTATAATAAAATTACAAGTCGAAAAGAAAGGAATAACATTTTGTCGTTTGTCGCCTGGTTCTCTCGAGAACCGGGATGTCATTGAAAGAAAATATTATTTGAAACTAATTCATTTGACTTGAACGCCGAATAAAAATAAATCTTTTGTTTGTTACCTTATTTCAAATAGAGTGCGCCCAACTCTGGCAGATATCTCTTTTTTTTTACGCAATTTATTTTCAGAAAGTCTGACCACTCTCGGCTAGGAGCACGTTCGCTCTACCTCGCTGTGAATGTTTTCCTCTCGATGCCGAACGGTCCGCTAGTTTCCGAACACGTGGTCGGATGTTTTGAAATTGAATCGAGCGTAGATCCGTGTCAGGAAAACATTTTTTTTTTTCTTTTCGTTCTCACGAAAGTTCCTGTTGGCCCGGTGACGTCCTGCGAAGACGTAAACACTGGAAGAATCCGTGGACTCTGCTCCTGAAAGCGGCGGAGTGGGGACAGCAATAGCGGCGCAGACGTCACCGGCGTGCGAACATATAATCGAGCGATCGAAGGGGAGCAGGCCAGTTTGCACAGATCGTTCAAGTGGAATGCGTCGTTGCGTCGTCGTTCCGTACCATCGACTCCACGTGAATTTCTTTCAGCACAGTGCCGTTAACGTTTCATCGAACAACAAATACTCTTCGCGCCATAGGCTCTCGTTACGTAACTCACGGTTACACTTCGGGTCTCGAAGCCGGTGTCTCTTTGAAAAGTTGGAGTTGTTTGAACAGAGGAGACGTTCTACAGATAATACACACGCTTGTGCGGTACATCAAACACGCCGAGATTAACGGGAACCGTGCGAGAGAAGTGTGTTCCGTCAGACGGTCCAGCAACAACAAAAGTGAAACGTTTTCGAACGACTATGTCCAGAACATTTGTGATTTTCGCCGCTGCTCTGACACTCGGATGCCATGTCCTGTGCGTCACTGGTTCCGCGATACCCATGTGGGAATTTCTCTCACGAGATGAGAAAGTAAGTATTGTCTCAAGGTTCCGACGTGTTAGCGATTCGCAAAACTCCTTTCGAGTCGGTACTTTCCTCTGAATAGTTCTCGTTCGATGACCAATTCGAATTTCACTTGAGCCGTACATAGATTCACGTTTGCGTATATGATTTCGATCGCGCGTGTTTCCATGGGGTGAAGTGGCAGTTGTCGATGTTGGAGAGAAAAAAAAAAGTGAAACGACAATTATGCCAATCTTCGACGATGTATGGCCTGCCGTGTAGACATCCAAGTGATACATTGGCAAAATCAAACTTTCACCAAACACCTTCGGCTGTGCTCGCTAAAAATTCTTTCCCCGTGCACTTGTGCAGTTCGGTCGGGTGCAATTGCGCGAGCGCGCCTCGGACATTGACTTTTCTCATGACATTGCGCCGTTCGTCTCGCGTTCTTCTTCTTTTTTTTTTTGCTGAAACACACCCCAGCACGGGAATCAACAATCGACTATCTCTGACGTAACCGAGACTGAAATGTTCCTCGGTTTATAAAAATTGCATGATTATTTATTTAGGACACGCTACGAAGATAAACGATTTTCGAGCCGAAGCTATTACGGTAATTACGATTACGGGCTATTATAGAAATCGATACAATGGCGCGATATGCACGCAGATTTCCCACGACAACAAACAGTGGTATGTAAGTTGCGTATCGTGAAAATTCATTTCAATTGAACGTACTGAAGATGGTTACAATGTTCGAATGAGTTACGCGAAGTTTTGCATACCGGCTTGTGTTTCTTCGTTATGTCTGCGTTCGGAGGTATCTCGCTCAGGCAAGGAAAAGAAACGTGAAATCGATTTCATGGCATTGCGCGCTATGCGAGCAAGACGCTGTTTCATTGTGAGACGTACTTGCTTGTCTGTAAAAGCGTTTGCACGTTCGGTTGAAGTTCAAGAACGCTCTCATTATTCACGCTTGGATTCAACTTATGTATCGCCGCTGCTGATCGACATTTAGGTCAATGTACCTCCGACTTTCTGCCCTGAAAGATGATACATTTCGTAAATACAATTTATTCGCTGTACATGCGTACATCTTTGTCGTATACTTTCACACATGTTGAAAGAAACATTTACCAGCTCCTCCCATAGTCTCATTGTTGTTTCGTGCTAATTATTTATACTTACTTGGAGACTTTCTCCTATTTCCGGAATCCTTTAGGAGACAACACAATGATCCACCATCGATCACGTCGCCGGTCTATCTAGGTCAGCACCGGAAACCGTGCATCCTTGCCCATGTAGTCCGTCGAGATTCAAACGTATTACGTAGCGCAGTCTACGTAAAATTGACTGATGCTTTCTTTCATCAAATAAACGATGCCCATTAACACAATTTCGAATGACAATGTGTAATCGCTTTTAAATGAATACGAGCTCATTCTGCAAAACCATGAGAAATGTTAGATATTAGGAAACATATTTTTGGAAATGTTAGATCTACAAGCTAAGGGTGGACGGGTACCCGGAAATTCTATGACATTCGGTTATCCGAACTTTATAAATTTCCGGGTTCCCGACACGATTTCGACTTCGTGCACCCGTCCACCCTTATTAGTTAGACGTGTACGAGAACCCGAAGATGTCGAACCACTGGTTCAGCTTTGAGTTTGAAACAAGAAATAATGTTAATGTTAATGAATGTTAGCCGCGCTTTGCGGGACGATGCGAGTGGTCGAACGAAATCGATCTACGATGAAGATGGTACCATTGGGAAACGTTTCAAAAAGATTCCACCATTATGCAAGCTGTCTGTCAACACCGGGTACACGTCCCTACTTAGGACGGTTTTCGAGAGGGCCGAAAGCTATTACAAAAATATCATTAGAAATTCTAAGGTCGGTCGTGTACGCGTAATCGTTCGTCCATAGATGGATCCAAAAGTGTGTGGACATCGATTATTGCGATTTACGTGCGAACGCGAACGGGGGCATGTTCCGCGGCGGCGACGACGACGACGGTTAGAATTTATCGTGACGAAAACGAAAAAAAGGTGCGTATCGCAATCAGGTCCGATACGTGACGGACGGCCGGGCTACGGCTCGCATATATATTTGTTTGTTATAACTGTCGTGTAACCGATATCCCGTGCGTTACACATTGCCGAGTTTCACCGGACGCGCGCGGAATGCATTGGCGTACGGAATGGAAAACAGCTTTCGCGATGATCGGTACTTTGTGTAGAACAAAAAGAGCCACTGGCAATTTCTACCGACTTTTGCAACTGGCGCAGCATTATCGAAAACAACTGCGTGTTTCGAGCACGAGCAGCTGTTGTTCAATGGAATTTTAAAAGAATTCTTTTACCCCAACAAATTTTATGCAAGAAATATAAGATTTTTCTAAAATTGTGTCTCGGTTAATCGCTCTCGTTTGTTCTTTGCGATCTTCAGTCGAACAACTTCGAAACTGTTCATCCCTTGCATAGGCAACCAGTTATGCATTCGTTGTATTTCTTCTGAAAATATTACAAAACCGTTAGACATGTTCATCCTTTGAATCACTACGGATTTATAGTTTCGAAATAGAAATATATGAACAAAATCTTAAATACTCCTACAACTTTACAAAATTACTTATATACATACTTCGCTATGGATTTATAGTTTCGAAATAGAAATATATGAACAAAACCTTAAATACTCCTACAACTTTACAAAATTATTTATATACATACTTCGCTATGAATTTATAGTTTCGAAATAGAAATGTATGAACAAAATCTTAAATACTCCTACAACTTTACAAAATTATTAATATACATACTTCGCTATGGATTTATAGTTTTGAAATAGAAATATATGAACAAAATCTTAAATACTCCTACAACGTTACAAAATTATTTATATACATACTTCGCTATGGATTTATAGTTTCGAAATAGAAATATATGAACAAAATCTTAAATACTCCCACAACTTTACAAAATTATTAATATACATACTTCCCTATGGATTTATAGTTTCAAAATAGAAATGTATGAACAAAATCTTACATAAATACTCCTACAACTTTACAAAATTATTTGTATATATACTTCGGTATCCTATGCATCCTTTGGTACTCTATTAGCTGCAGTACGACAACAACCGTAACAGTGGTCCGGTATACTAACCAAAATATTTTGTTTCAGTTGAGCCACCTGTTCCGGGTGTTTAGCCAGCAGGTGTCCAAGTTCTGTGCAGAATCCTCGATGCCGGACTGCAACAAAAATCTGTTGGTCACGTGTCTACAAAATTTGGCCAACATGGACGACACTGTTCTCGATAAACTGGATCCGTATCAGCATGGCGCAAAGGAAATGAGTACGTGATTACATTAGATAAAGTGTTACTCACCCTGCGGTCGCAATGTGGTTCAGAAATCCCAAATGATTTGTGCCCATAATTATGAGAAAGTGGTCTAAATCAAAATTAAAAAAAAATATTAGTCTATCAGTTATCTTACATCACATTCTTTTAAACTAAATTAAATCGATGTAATTTTTACGATATTGCCCGAAATGAACCGTTAGATAGTGTTATCTCAATATTATATGGAATTCATTTAGTGTCGATATCCTTTTCCTTTAATTATCACAAATGTTCTTCTCGATCGGTAACTAATTATCTCTGATCCGCTAACACTATTTTTCATCGATATAGTCTGGCGTGCTTTGGCGAAGAATGGATTTTCAACCAGGATGGGCCATGAGTCGGACGATTCTTATTTCACAACTGGGTCCGATCCATTAGGTACGTCTGTAATTTCAAATTTCAAATATTATACTTAATTATATTCATCGTACATTGTTTTGACTATTATTATACATTCAGGGTACAAAGAATTACATTTCGTTTGATTTTGAACAATTTCTTCGAATTAATTTGCGCGATTATAGATTCAGAAAGATAAATTAGGAAATCGGAAGGAAGGAAATACCAACGCGCGCCGACTCAAGAATTTAAAATGTTTGTAAACCCGCGTGCAGATTTCTCAGCAGAACGTAGTTCGAGTAAGAGATTAGTCGTTCGGCTGTATGAAAAGTAATTAGCGAGTGAAAGTTCTAATCGATAGAAAATCAAAACACGTTCGAGAATGAGATTAGCGATCAGCCGGGATCGCGTTACGAGCGCGGCGGTGTACAACCGGCGAAACGCGCCAATTAACCTTTCTATTAACCGTGAAAATTGTAATCGCTCAGCAGTCACCGGAAAAATAATTTATTAACAGGATCGGCGTCCGTTCGATGTCCGTGACCCGACACGAACGAAAACAAATGGCGCCGCGAGAAAGTTTCCAGCCACCGTCTCAATCGCTTTCGTTACGCTAGAAAGTTTTTTTTTCCATCTTTTCCCCCGAACGAGATCGCGTTTTGATAGCGCGACGCTCGTTCTAGGATCGACCGCTTTTCTTTGGTGCACTTTCACCCGATCCACGGTGGCGATCGAGGATTTTGGGTAGCCTTCCCTCGATCGTTCCCGGATAAGGATCGATCTAGTTGCAGAAAAACCGATGGTGCACAACGAGAACGAAACCACGGAGATGCTGCAGACGTTGAAAAAGAGGTCAATTTCTTCAAAAGCACTTTCACAATTTCTCCGAACGAAACGGGAGAGCAGTCTTTCCTATAAGAAGCGACTTTGAAAAGAAATCAATCGTCGAACGATTTGAGAACGGGATTCTGTATTTTACGTAAAGAAAATCAAATTGATAGAGTTTTGCAGCCACGAAGGCTCCTGTCGGAACGAACGCTGCTGATGAACGTGTTAAAACTTGTTTGGAAAAAAGAATCCATTTCCGCGAAACGAAATTGAAGATATTTCACTTTTTCTGTAAGTTTAGCGTATACATCCTCGTGCATATGTAATGGATCTTCATACATATTCGCCTGCAATCCATCAAATTTCACTTCGGCGGGCTTCCTTTCGCCATGGCACTAACTGATATGTTTAGCAACAAAAGTACATACAAAAGATACGAAACTAAAGACTAGCACTACAGTTGGTAGGGTTGATAATATATGAAAATATTTTAACAAAAACGGCAGTACAGCTTTAAGGAATGTGTGCGAAGAATTTTCCATGGAACAAGTTGTTCGGTCGCGACTCAAAAGAATTTCTGTTTGAACCAACGAGCATTCCGAATGAATGAGATTCCTGCACGCCCCTTCGAATAGTCCTTGCAGAGGATAGTTACGATCTGACGATTGATCTGCCGGAAGTAGGAACTACCGATGCGGCCCGGTGTGAAAATATTGCCCATTGAATTATCATAATGCGGAGGTCACGTCTAGGTTAAAAAATTACTCTCGCACCCGTACACGCAACACGAATGCGTTTAAATGTGGCCGATCGTGCTGAAAATATTTACGACATACGATCCGCTAGAACCCGTTCCTCCTCGCTTTTAAATTCGTACCTCGTAAGAACGCCAATATCCCCTTACCGGACGGCCAATCGAGACTCTTCGATTTCAAATTAACGTTAATCGTAGGGATTACGCGTTTAACTTGTCGAATCATGCTCGTTCTTCCTGCTACACCGCACCTCCATTACGATACGTACAAGGAGTCTTCATACTTTGAATGTTATACGCACAGGGTGTTCTTGAAATCATATTTCTTGTCTGTGTACTCATTGAACCTTTACTTTAAAATTAATCAGTTCAATTTGATAAATATAAAATAAAATTATCCTGCCTTTCCGGAAGGACAAGGACACGGGTGACTTTGTGTTTTTTCAACTTCAACCATATGTAATTCTTTAATCCTTTATACAAATTTTCCCGAAAAGATGCTGAGCGACATCTGGTTAAGGGGGAAGACTCTCGTTTCCAGAATTGCAAGGGTGCACCTTCTCATTTCTGAATAATGTAAATATGGGGGTTTTCGGTAGTCAAAATCGCTAGATAAAAGATCAATCTAAGCCGCAGTCGCCACCAAATTTCCTATTTTTACGTTTACGAAGCGTAATTTGCATTATTCGGAAGCATACAGCTGCGCGTGCAGCTATTTTCATAAAGCTGCGACAGCTACATGCTGCCGAATAATGCAAATTACGCCTCGTTAACGTGAAAATAGAACTTTTGAGGGCGATCGCGGCCTAGATTGATCTTTTATCTAGCGCTTTTGATTACTGAAAAACCCTATCGCAGGCATCATCGAGAAATGAGAACACGAGTCTAGCCCCCTTAACTGAGGTCGACTGAAGCGGCGAAGCGTTTGCTTTACGAATACAGTAAAGTCGGGTTTACTGTCCAGAGTCAACACCGGGTTCTAAGTCCACTGGCGGCCGACGCCGCGCTGCGCCGAAGGCGGCGATGATTGATCTCGGCTCGGGTATATCGGTGTAAATACCACACATTCACTCGAATGAATCGAAATGTTCAACTTCCTTAATTTTCATTATTTTTTTAATGAAATTTCACTATCGTATTGCTGGCATTTTTCTGATTAATATAAGACCAAACACTAATTCCAAAGAATAATTCCAATTGTATTTAGTGCTTAATCGACGATTCAAGTTTCGGTCGCAAGGAAGGACAGCGTATGGGAAAGAAAGAGACACTCATTCTGTCCTTCTCTATGTTCGGATTCTCCTTTGAATTTCATTCTGTCCTTCTCCATGTTCGGCTTCTCCTTTGAATTTCATTCTGTCCTTCTCTATGTTCGGACTCTCCTTTGAATTAACAAAAATACGATCACAACACCAGGATTACTGTCCGCCAAAAATACGGCTGTTGGACAGTAAACCCGACTTTACTGTAGAAAGATTCTACAAACTCTGACGCCTAACGTTAAATATTTTTGTTCAGCTACCAGCGACAGTGAAACGAACGGTCTGAGCGAAGAGACAGCGCCGTCCCACAATTATGTTCGGCCACCTGCAGAACACACAGGCCCGTACCTTGTCGGACCAATGGTAATTCGCGTTTATCCGGATGGTCGACCGGTTCCGGAGGACTCAACGCGTCCATTGCCACGCGACGAAGACGTCGAAGAATACAGGCCTTCTCGTGTACCATCGATCGAGGAACTCGAAGCGGACAGGAACTCGTTCTACGGAAAACGATTCAAGGGGAACTCGTTTTCCGAGACTAAAAATCAGAATCATCGTCGTCACACGCCGTTTGATAGACGGCTGCTTCAAGAGGTCGTCGCGAAACGCAAGATTCATTACTACTGAGGGAACACGACTCATCGCTGAGGAATGTATCTTCGGACGCCAGAACTGGCAGACACGAACGTGGAGTACGTGTATCCCGTACGAAAATGTTACGGTCTCGCTTGTTCAACCCTTACGGTGTCGATGATTTTCGGCCCAGATGCATGCAGATTATTGGAAACGAAATAATTGGTAATCTAGGGTCAAGATAGACTCGGTACCTTTTTATGCAGGCCCGCTAATACTACGAGGGTCGAGCTTAATTAACAATCGTAAAATATAGACGGTACTCGCGCAGAATGTACCGCGTTCGACTGAACTGTAGCTAATGTTGTGGATTTTCATGGTGCAAATTGGAGACGGAACGATTTGTCGCACAGATGTAGGTGATACTTTGACCGTTATTACTGGACCGCGGATCTTTATGCATTTATGAAGAAATTAGTTGGGCGGAATATAAAACAGTAAAGGATTTAAAAAATTCAAGAATGTTGTAATGTTGCTTTCAATCTGACAAAGTCGTTAAGGAATGAAATCAATTTTTATGTTATTCCTGCTTCCCGCAACCAATGCAGAACATTTTCATATTGCATAAGGATCCGCAGTCTAATTATTACTCTAGGACAGGGAGTTCCAACTTGTTCCCCTCCGAGAGCCACAAGGTCCCTGCCATTAGTCAAACCTCTTCCCCTACTACGTGCAGCCGTAGATTTAGTGGGGCGGCACGGGAACAGGAACGAAGTTCTACGGCAGTGCTGGGCGCAGTTGGGGCCCCTCAAACGGTTAATTCCCCCAACAACGTTTCTTCCTGTTTCGTTTCCTGTTTGTCTCAATTGAGACAAATCTGTGGTTGTGTCAGGTGGAACGCCGCGTGTCCCATAATTTCACTTTCAAGATATTACCGTTTGAAGTTTTGATCACTAATACTTCGACATAGGACATCGGTTAAATTGCATTATTTTTTTTAATCTTCCGAATTTGTTTTCATTACTTTTTTACTGGTGAATACGTAAATCCTATACTATAGAACTCAATTAATGGACAAACTGAAATTTTTTGAAATGTGCCCAGCACTGACCCTACGGCAACTACAGAGCCTAAGCGAGGAAGGAGCCGCGTATAACTCGCGAGCTACGAGTTGGAACTCCCTGCCCTAGGATGACAGAATGAATTTCTGATAGATAGATTCGCTTTTCAAAGTAGGTTATAAGATTTTAGCCTTATTTTGTTATTTCGTGTATTCTTTAGAGCGATATGCTACTGGTCAATGGTATAGGACATTTTTGTTTAACAGTAACATCTGTTGCCATTTGTATGGTTCGTATTTGGAAACAAGATTTTGATCGATCCTGTACTTAGATCACTAGTATTATA
Source organism: Lasioglossum figueresi (assembly GCA_028455805.1). NCBI lineage: Eukaryota > Metazoa > Arthropoda > Insecta > Hymenoptera > Halictidae > Lasioglossum > Lasioglossum figueresi. The sequence continues at coordinate 3,052,474 of CM052193.1, forward strand.
GTAGTTAACAGCTGACTTAAACGATAGTATATTAAATGAGCGAATGGGTGATATTTTTTAAACAGCTTGCATCGTTAAACGTCCATTAATACATTTATGAACATCTGATAGAGTTAGCAACGGCGAATTTAAAAAGACTGCCCCTACGAACAACATATTCTCACGTTTTCTTGATATTGAAAATAATTTAAACGTATATAACGAAGCATGAGCTGTTAAATGACGATTGGTCGGCCATTAAGGTCTATACTTTCATCGTTGTTGAGTTTTGTTTTTGCATACATTTTAAACTTTCCTGTATATAGTTTGCTTACGTGTACATTCACCCGCTTTCACGCACGAATAATCGCCGACCATGAATATTTTCGATTATATATGTATATCTTCTCATTCATTTACTATTTATTTCATCATCCCTATAATTGTTATTTATTTTTTGCATTGTATTCGTTTAGAATTTGATCTATAACTATATTATAATTTGATAAATTAAATATGTACTCGTTATTTGACCCTGCGAGAGATTGTTTTATGTCAATAACACCGTTGAGTTTTCTTTTCTAAGATGTTCGCCATAATGGCGTAAAGGAACTTACCTCGCTGAAAATTTTTGTTTCATTTTTAGCGCGAAATATATGTATTATAATATTAAACAAAAATATTTTTATGCGTACGCGACATATTATTGTACTTTATATAGAAGTCATGCGACTGAGTTTCTACGGTTAAAAAAAACGATTGTTTGTTATTAAATACACTCACCACACATTACTCTTTACAGAAAATTAAGAAATTTACCATATATAGTTGACTTTATCGAATAACTGTTAGATTTGTATGCGCATAATGCACGTGATATTTTATAATAACACATTACATGTTTTCTATCTGCTGAAATGTTTTTTATACGTGTATGTGTACATATAGTAATCTAGATTTTATAAAAAAAGTTTCGTTCTCGTATACATATATGTAAAACTATAATTACACTGCTATTACCGAACAAAATCTGACCGATTATTATATTCATAAATTTGTATAGATGACTTACAATAAAATGTGATACTTTATTTCGATGATTTTTCTATTTATGAAGTAAATGCGACCACAGCAACCACAAACTTGTACAGACAGAATCTCGCCAATGTTGAAGATGAGTTTGAACAACAAAATTCAAACATTCCCGCGAGATGTCGCCCGTTCGTGGTGTACAAATTTGTGCACGCATGCGCACCAGCTGGTTTTGTTATTCAAACTAGGTGAACTTAATATTTCTAAGAAAAATGACATAAAAACGAAAATCTTTTTTGTATCGTGTGAACCCCATTTTATCATTCAACTTTGCCTTGAAGACATCTAATCTATCTTTAAAAACAACAAAGATATTTGAGGTGAAAACGTTAGGTGACTCACCCTGTTTAGTACGTTTCAAATATTGCCGCACTTTCCGATGTTTCAAATTTCAACTTGAAACAGCGTCGAAGCGGCAACGCTGTCTACATGTAGTACGTCAAGGTCTTTCAACTTGACGATGTAAAAATCAAAAATTCCGACAAGAGAATTTCGACTGTGTTATACTCTGTGACAGTGCATATGCACATACTCCAGCGGATTGAAAATTATACCTTAAATGTCATCGACCGACCGTTGTTTACTGATCTTGGTTCTCTGTTTTTCATGCTTCAGCTAAATAAGGCAAGGGCGGAACAAGTATTTCGGTGGAAAGTGTATGGGGGGGCGGCAGAGTTGGATACGAAGGAGGCATTGAACTGATTCTCGTTGTTGAGTTTTTTCAAGTATTATTTAAATAAATAAAAGGAATAAAAATGTCCTATGAAACAAGTAAGTGACGCTGAACTGTTCCGGTAGCTTTTTGTATCGTTGTGTCAACTTATTACTGTACTTTTCATGTAAATATCATTCCCATCAACTTTCCGGTTGCTTATCTCAAGCCAAATCATAACACTTGAAATGCATCAATGATTTACATACAGTATGTCAAGATGGATTAAATCCATAATATTTTCCAATTTATGTTACATTTAGCCACGTATGCAATCTTATCTCGTACCGATCATTCTGTAGCGTTTCTTTTTTATTCGGTAATGCGGTATTATTCGCACCTCGTTACCTTGCAATACATTTAGTTCCGCTTTAAACTTATCTCTTTTCTTCTCTCTCTTTTCGAATGACGATTCATCGAACAATTGAGTTAAAGGTCACTTATCAGATTAAATTTTATTCGATCTGTATGTTATATAAAAAAAAGATAAGCGATGACAATCCATTTAAAATTACGATATATGTACTTATATAGGCGTAATTTGTTAAAATTTAATTTATTTTTCTTATTAATTTTTAAATACTTCTAACACATTATCGATGCAATAATATATATTTGCTTTATAATTAATTATGATATTATTAAATAAAATATGTTAACAGACTTTCCAATAAAACATGAAAATTATACGATCACAATTTTAGATCGAGATGTAGTTTGTACGCTCGAAATACTTTCAAATATTGCATGTTGGACTTATGCCAATGTATTACGGAAGTGTATTTTAGTTCCAGTTGAAAAATATAGTAGTCTACTGTAGATTTAACTTTTCTAATTTTACATTCAATTGGAATTTAAGTTACCTGGAAAAATTATTTTTTATGTATTATCACAATAATAATATTCTGAAAGATGTGTACATGTATTTGCAGAATACATTTTTGCTACATTGCCCAGGACTCAGAGAGGGCAACCGCTTGTCTTAGGTGCTGATCCTAAAGGGAAGAACTTTTTGTACACTAATGGTAATAGTGTTATCATTCGAAATATTGATGTGAGCATATTAATTCTTTATTTAAATTTTTGAAAAAAATATTGAGATATATATAACTTACTAAATAACTTGTTATTGTATAGAATCCAGCTATTGCGGATATTTATACTGAACATTCTTGTCCCGTTAACGTCGCAAAGTATTCTCCAAGTGGTTTCTACATAGCATCAGGAGGTATTGAAATTTGAAGAAAAAACAATGTCACCTAAAATATATAATTACAATTTTTAAATACAATTTTTTCTTATAGACCAATCTGGCAAAGTTCGTATTTGGGATACTGTTAACAAAGAACATATTTTGAAAAACGAATTCCATCCCATCGGAGGACCCATTAAGGATATAGCATGGTCACCTGATAGTCAACGTATGGTGGTAGTTGGAGAGGGAAGGGAAAGGTAAAGAGTAGAATACTTTATCAATGTAGTTTAGAATTCCATAATAAATTATTTTTTGTACTTTAGATTTGGTCACGTATTTATGGCGGAAACTGGTACATCTGTAGGTGAAATTTCGGGACAGAGTAAGTCCATTAATTCTTGTGACTTCAGACCTACAAGACCGTTTAGACTGATCACTGGAAGCGAAGACAATACTATCGCTGTATTCGAAGGGCCACCGTTTAAGTTTAAGTATGTACATTTAATTTTTGAACAGTAATTTGAATCAGAAACTAAGTTCATTTTTTGTTTGTATAGGATGACCAAGCAGGAGCACACTAGGTTTGTTCAAGCTGTCCGTTACTCGCCTAGCGGCAATCTGTTTGCATCTGCAGGATTCGATGGAAAAGTATTTATTTACGATGGTACAACTTCAGATTTAGTTGGAGAAGTCGGATCACCAGCTCATCAAGGCGGCGTATATGGAGTAAGCAAATCAAATATTTTTTAATATCTAATAATTAGACTAGTGGATCTTTATGGATGTATAGCTTCCGAAAATTTTCAAAAAATGCTAGAATATAAAGTTGGTCAGAATTTAGTACAATTTTCACTTATTTCAGATCTACAAAGGCTACTACTACTGAAAATAAGATTTTATTTCATTGCACTTTCTTATAAAATTCGTCTACAAAAATTGAACATTGCATAAACATTCTCAGTCTACTAATAATATTATATATACACTATTTATTAATTTACTGTAATTCGATAGGTAGCTTGGAAACCCGATGGCACACAACTACTAACTGCTTCTGGAGATAAGACATGCAAGCTATGGGATGTGGAAACTCGTTCGCTGATCAGCGAATTCAATATGGGACCAGCAGTTGACGATCAACAGGTATAATAGTACTATAAATTCGATTATTACTCAAATCCATATGTTAAAGATTGAAATTATACTAGAAACTGTATTTTGCTTGTTTCAGGTCAGCTGTTTATGGCAAGGAAATCATTTGCTGTCTGTGTCACTAAGCGGATTTATTAATTATCTCGATGTCGACAATCCAGAGAAGCCAATTAGAATAATCAAGGTAACGCGATCGAATCTATATAATGGTAATATTTTCTGAAGAATAAGTTTGACGCTATTATCATTTTCAGGGTCATAATAAACCAATAACAGTATTAACATTGAGTCCTGATAGAAGTACAATTTACACTGGATCTCATGACGGATACATTACCAATTGGAACGCAAATACAGGAGAGAATGATCGTATTCAGGGCCACGGGCATGGAAATCAAATTAACGGGATGAAAGCCGCGAAGAATTTGCTTTACACCGCCGGCATCGACGACACTTTGAGAACGGTGGAAATTGATGCAAACGCTTATACAGATACATCTGTTGTTAAGCTAGACTCGCAACCGCGAGGTCTAGATATTTACAACGGTATTGCTGTGATTGCTTCGATTAGGCAGGTAAGAAGCGTTTTATAAATTTATTCTAATTCAATCGTTCAGCAGTCGTGTGTCTTCTGGTAATAATGATTCTATTTTTAGATTACTGTTACCCAAGATGGCCGAAAGGTATCCAGTGTACCAATCGATTACGAACCTTCCTGTGTGTCAATTAATCAGGAAAATGGCGACGTAGCTATAGGAGCTACATCAGACAATACAGTACGTCCATTAAGTCTCGTAATTTATATGTGTGTTTTTAATTTGACGCTTTAACTCTGTAATATAATTTTCAGGTTCGTATTTATACACTATCAGGCACAAATCTGACTCCTAAAACTGAACTGGAACACTTGGGTCCAGTCACAGATGCATCTTACAGTCCTGATAGCAAGTATTTGGTAGCTTGCGACGCAAACAGAAAAGTGATTCTTTATGTTGTTCCAGAGTACAAGGTAAAAATATTTCCAGTACTTAGAAAAATTGCGAAGATCGAGATTTATGCTATTCATGTATACAGTTTCAAAGTAAAATATTAACCGCTTTTTCAAATATGCCATTACATATTCAGTGCTTACATTCTTAGTGATGTAAATTCATATTCCACGCTTCTAATGTACGTAGTGCAATTAATATCTATTCTGGGCGAAACATATATGTAAACGCTAGTTGGTCTATGTCTTACATACAAATTTGTTTGTAAAAATTGCTCTTCCTAAACGCTTATGGGAATCTTAGAGGGTGAGTAGATCTTTGGCTTCAGACTTACTGCTGTGGGTACAACAGCTTGTTGCCTTTGGAAATATTATCTGACGAAATATATTCTTTTTGCAGCTCGCGCACAATAGGGAATGGGGTTTCCACAACGCAAGAGTGAATTCTGTAGCGTGGTGTCCTGACTCGGCTATGGTTGCAAGTGGTAGCCTGGATACAACAATCATTATTTGGAGCGTTACAAATCCCACAAAGCATACTATTATTAAAAGTAAGTAACTCTACGTTCTGATATTATAACTAAAAGGAAAATGAATTTCTAACAGAATTATTTTCATTTCAGATGCGCATCCACAAAGCCAAATAACGCGTTTAGTGTGGCTTGATGAAGAAACATTGATCTCAGTCGGACAGGATTGCAATACTAAGATATGGCGTATAGAAAAGATTTAATTAATTTCTCTCGTAATATTTATCTTATTCTTCCGTTTCCTTTTTTCTTTAAAGAGCTTATCTTTGGATGCATTTTATTTATTTTGTAGTCAACGGATATTGTGTATTATTTTTGAATACGATCCTTCAATAAGATTAATCAGATTCTACTGTGATCTTTTTTATATTCGATACATTTGAAAAGAATGATCAAAACGAGTGATACTTTAACCAACAAAAGCCGCCGCGATACTTTTTTACATTTTTCGCGCAGCGTCAATTATAAATAACATTTTTACACACTGTAATTATTTTTTAGATATTTACAGCGTAAATAATAGACATACGGTGTTGTTTGATTCTTCGATTTTTACTGGGTGATTGTAAAAAGAATTGATTGTGGAAGAAAAAAAAAGGAAATCAAAAAACGAAAAAATATTTATTGTCTACTCTGTCTTTATTAAAACAGCGTAACGATAACAAGAAAACAGTAACAATTCGAACACTAAGGGTTTCGGAGTAACGCGATCACACTTTTTAAATTATTTGTACATTTAAAAACAAAATAATTGAGTCATTTATATATAATTAATATATTATATATATATATTAAACTTGCCCTATTTTAATCAGTCTAGTACTGAATATCTCTTACAAAGATGAGGTACATAAGTTTTTATATTGAACCTTTTCCTAAGTTCTCGCGTTTAATAAAATATTCAACTTTTATATTCAACAACGATATTTACCTTATCCATGGTAACACAGTTAAGGTATATAAATCTGAAGAGTCTTTATATTGCTTTGTGTTTTTTCTTTTTTTAAATTCGTATGACTTAACGCTATATTGGACTTTTTCCAACTAAATTGCAACAACGCGACTGTAATTAAAGGGAGCATACAACATATTTAAGAAAGCATTTTAACAGCTTTATAATAAAAAAAATCAAAATACTTTCACAGCAATACCATATCTTGATCGAAAGAAAAGTTTGGTATTCGAAAGAGAGAAAAAATAATCCTAATAAAATAAATAACAAAAACCAGAATATTTATGTAAGAATTTTCAATTTCAATTCTGTTTTCTAGTTAATAAAATACTTAGACCTAAGTTGAGTAACACATCATTAACTTGTTTTTTTTTTTCGTTTTTTTTTTAGAAAGACGTAACCTAAAGTAGGGTCATAATACAAATCAAGATATCTATAATAGTAATAGCTTCTATGGTTTCGGTGTACTGTATCGCGAACGTTTTTGCGGCGATGCTACCGGATGTCTATAAGAAACGTGTTTCCTAAGCGCGTCACGTGATCTTGATACATGCGAACAAGCTGTACAACTATACGAACTGTTACTATGAGTCTCCATATGCACCCGCAAATTATATTGATTACTTAATTGTTTCCCACAGATAAGGCAAGTAACACTAGATTTATTATAATTCTGAGACGTTCTACCACTGACGGAGCTTGTAAGAAATTTGAAATTTGCGTCCCAAACAGGCGGCGGTTTCGTGTCTTCGACTGGAATAATCTGATCTTCTAAAACCGGCGTACTTTCGTCCATTCCGCTGTCTGAATATCCTTGCTCGGTGTACTTGTTAGATGAAGCATTAGCAGGAGGAATACTGACTTTTTCTCTCTGATTCAACTTTGCATTAATAGAGTAATAAGGCTTTGTTTTTACACAGTACGGTATACTTTCTTGATCATTGAACGTGTCCTCCGTATGTTCCGTCGTTTCTGCTGCCAGGACTGTGTCTAAGGATTCGCCGGCCGCGACACTGTCTCTACTTTCTTTCTTTATTGGTGGTTCGGATAAAGGTTTTTCTTGTAGTTGTATCGGAGGAGGTTGTACGTATAAACCATTGTCGTGTCTTGAGTTTTTCTGTAAAGATAAAAGAGGAAGAATAATAATAATTATAGGGAATGATATTTATCTTTAATCAGGAACACTGATTTATTTTTACTCATACGATTCTGCTTTTGTATTTTTGTCAAATTTTCTGTTCTACCTAGCCTCTGAGATTCCTAAACATCGTTTTCCATTGGAAAATCTCTGCTGTTCTTGATTCTATGATTCTGGAAAGTATTCTACACTTCACAAGTATAAATTGATCTTTTTTCTTTTTCAGCATGTTACTCTGTGTAAAATATTCCATGCAGTCTTTTTGTTCCCCTCTGATGAATGTAAGACTGTTAAATATGTATACATTGATTCTAAATTTTTGTTATAGCCACTCTTGACTAAAAAAAATAGTAAGCATTATTGTAATGCAATGTAGATGTCGTGTAGAAAAGGTATAAAAAAAAGAAAAGACTTAATTCGATCTAAAGTATCTACTGAATGTTTAGTAGTGTAGAGATTCTTGGAGAAAGCTATTTTAGATATACCTGTAAACTCATTCTATGGGGAAAGGTTCCATGGGATGCATCCACTTGCATTTAGTTGCAACACACACAACGACCTTGATCTCGTGGATATCGTTTATATTCATTATCGTTCCTTCGATGCACGTATGAACATAACATGTGTAGTAGGTAATTCCATCGTGAGGTACTTCTTGAGGAACGACAGTGAATGTATTTAAGTGACCTGAACAAAACAACACGATCATAGGGTAATATAAAGATTAAAAAAGGAGAAAGCGAATATGCAATTTTGTTTTAGATAGTATTTTCTTATAATACTATATAGAGGAAGTGATTTTAATATTTAGAATGTCATCTGAGTATGTAATTAATGCACTTAATTAATATAGTCCATGCAAATAATGAATACAATGTAGGAAACATAGAAATTAATGAAGTAGAGAAGTTGAAACTATAGAGATTAAGTATCTGCAAGATCTTTTCAACAAGAAAATTTAGATACTTAATAAATAATCTAATGTTTTTATTACATTCAGAGATGATAATTTTCACGTAACTCTTAAGTGATTGTATTTATCAAAACTTGATTAATACGATATGTTAACATTATTGTTTATGTGTATTTATACAAATGCTTTTTCTCTACTTTTGTGTACCATGTAACACAAGGAAATGACAATTATCAGCAAGGAATTGCCGATATTTATATAAAGCACTCGAAAAGATACATGCATTGTTACTCATTTTATACAAAACACACAGAGGCAAGCTTTGTCGGATAATTAATACTAGTTTATCAGATAATACTAAGTACCTATTGCTATCGTAACTTAACACAATTGAATGCAGTGAAATGATTGCTTACGAATCAACAGAAAAATATACAATCCTAAATTATAAATTTCTAGAAGGAGCATTTAAAGTACTTTAAAATTTATATCGCACTAAGTTTGTATTGGGTTGGAACAAAATTTCGTAGCGTTTATAAATTAAAATTGAAAGCTAAAATTCAGATATTTATTCATAGATTTATTCAATAACAATTTTCCATGCTGTTCTATTACTTTTTGCCATTTAAGAGATAACTTCTCGTGTTATTGAATAAACATATGAATAAATACCTTAATTTTATGTTTGATTCTTAATTTGAGAACGCTACAAACTTTCTTTCCAACCCAATACTTTACAAAGAAATTAATTGCATAATATATGCATACTTAAAATGCACTCATGCATTCCATGTGCAAAGCAATAAAATGAGGTTTGGTAGAACAGTGATAGAAATAAAAAGAAACGGATAAAAAGGTATACCAGAAATATGCATTCAAATAAAACAATAAAGTATTAAGAAAATTGATAATATTATTAAACTATAATATGAACTTACCAGTCTAAAATGTTTTGCGCAACCATCGCTTTTTTGTCTATTTATTATATTTAATTAATACGCATATGAGATTTCTTACCCCAGCAATGTCTGCCAATCCACGGACATGCAGAGTGTCTGCCATAGCCAAAAGTGCAGGCAATTGCTCTTGATAAATATTCACCTCGCCGTTATACATAAATGTGACAAGCGCGCACAAATTTGCATATTCCATGCCTGGCAATACAATGACAGGATGTTGTAAAGAACTTAAATCCTAAAAGTTGATTTACATCGATATAATATAAATGATCTACAACATTTGTTTCTATCGAATATTTCTTTCAACACTTAATATAATTCAAAACATTCGTACTATATGAATACCTTAAATAATTCTTTAAAATAGTAACTACAAGCTGAAAGTATAATTTTGTGTGCATGTATATGTCTGCCACCTGCACTTAGCGTGACATCTGTTAAATAACCGCCGTCGAGCAATTTAGGAAGGGAGCTCAATAGAGTATTTTGAAAATTATGCCACCGTAAACAAAATTGTTGACCTTCCATATTTCTGTGCTGCGAATAAAAATGTTGTGGACCTTATAACTTTGCACATATCTTAAAACTATGGTGTTACAATTAATACAAAATTCTATGTTATTCATTATATAAAAATGTCTTCTGGTTATGATTCATTTTGACAATCTATTATTGCTCCGAGTAAGTTACGAGGAAAGAAACGTAACAAACTAATGGTGTTAAAGAATAATATAATTATAAAAACATTCATTATGCAAAACAAACCATATTCAGATCAAATAAATAACTTGAGCATTAATAGATGTTAAATAAAGTAAATATAAAAAGCACTGCTTTCTCGTGCGATTCCTCGATCGACAGTACATATATGTCGATGGAAATAACATTATAATGAAATTAGATTCTACAGAAACACTGTTACGAACAAGGTTATGTGTCTGGCGACTTTTGATAAAACGACAAAAAATTTTGCTCTGTCTTAATCAGCCTATATGTGCCGGACGAAAGGATAGTTGCGTTACTGCTGGTGGAGCAGTTCGAGAGATAGACAATACTATTTATTTAATCAGGCTGCAGGTTCCAGCCAAGTCTATTATTGTACACTCGGGTATGGCTGGAGGAAAGGACAGGTATTAATTCGCAACTTCATAGGCAACAGACTTCCATTTCTCCGTTGATTTACTGCCGAAAAATTCCTCGAACCGCGAAAACGAATTTTAAGCTCCTGTGTCGCTTACCCTCACTTCAACAAATTCCGTTTGATAAATTCGACAAACGTATTCTTTATACGACACTTCACTTCCATCTGGCAAACCTCGCCATAATCACCCGTAACGTAGAAAAAAATATAGTCCGTTCAATGGTTCAAGTCTGTTCGACGTGTGATTGTGTCTTATACTCTGGCCATTAGAGGGCTACGAACGGCTTGTGTATTCTCGCAAGTATACTATCAACACAATCGCAAACAGCAGATACAGAGAGGGAATGAGAGTGCCTGGGATTGACAGTGTCTCGTCGGTGATTCTGTTCCATGCTAAAAGTCGGTATCCTGTATCTCTGCCTACATCTACTCTGTATCCTCTCTGTACGTCTGCTTATGCCCCTTCATTAGACTATATATACTTGGGTTTTAGACCATGTATACTGTATACTTATAGACCCGGCTTCAAATAACCTTATTCCAAGATTACATCGTCTACCAGATGATGGATGTGGGCAAAATGCACAATTCTTTATGCAACAAGTTCGCACCATTTTTCCAAATGTTTACGAAATGATACATAAGTATACTTGTATACCTCGCTTTTATATCGCTATCTAGTATTTTGAATTATCTTGCGACGTCAGTTGTGGGCACCAGATACTCCGTTATCTTGGAACACTGCGTCCTATGCATATCCTATACCTAAGCCGGCCAGGTCTATAAGTACGTATAGTCTAAGATTTACAATTAGATTCAAACAGAGACTCTCTGGTTCAAATTTCTGATATCTAATTCTTTGGTTTTGGTACACAAGGTCTTTCAGTATTGATGGTACCATAGGTAAAAGGACAATTCTTCGAGAAAAATAAGTCAAAAATATTAATAGAATGAAATTTAGTTTGAGAAAAAACGTCGGGAAGAACTAGTACTATCTATTATTGAATATATGAATTGAACAAATTAAATTTTATATGAAATATGAAAATTACATTGTAATCTTCTATTTGAATTGAAGACATTGGTTTTACCTACATGTATGTATGTATATAAATATTCTGTATCATGCGCAATCATGCGCCAGTAAGGTCTTCCCTAGGTGCCGCTGGAGTTTCTGTTTGTTACGAATTATCAGAACTGACCATGGTTCATCGGTGTGCGACGTTTAACCATTATCATTTGTATTTTAATCAAATATCGCGATAAAACGTCGCGCACGTTGTTCCACGTAAACATCAAAAAAAAACAAAATGTAGTATTTAAGTAATAAAATTTTTGTCGAATGTAGAAAATGTTTGACACGCATTTATGGGGAGGAATATGGTTTCGTATACTGTTCACTATTGTGTTCATATTCCCGCTGATCAATAGCAATGATAGAAAACAGTTGACGTTCTGCAACCAAAAAACATTTCGAAGGTAATTAATCGCAAAACTACTTTGCATACGTCTGATGTTTATGACGTGTTATTCGATGACACTTTATTTCGACATACATATTTTATTTGACCTCGCGGATTTACAGTTTTGTCAACATCATTCAAATTTGATCGATTCGTATTATTAGACTACGAACGTTAATAAAAATGTATGCTTATGTATATTTATGAAAACAATGAAATTTCGATTAAATCGTGCAATTGTTTTCATATATTGTTATCTTTGAAACAGTTGCGTTTGTTATAAATTAATACAATTCTCAGACTGATCATTATAGTTTAATTGTTCGAACAAACGATGCAGTAGTTAAAACAGAAACATCTTGCCTGCAATTAAAAAAGTTATATAATTTCGATGTTGTTTTGTTGTAAGTTTATCATTTCTGTATATTATATTTTAGGTAAAATGCGTCAAAGAATAAGGCAATTAGTTATATTATTTGACTTTTAATAGGGGGACTAAACGTATGTCTATGTTTTTCAGCTTAATTTTTGTAAGTACGTTAGATGGGAAAATATCTGCTTTGGATGCGAGCAATTTAGGAAAGAAACAATGGACCTTAGATTTCGATGAAGAACCTATGTTATCATCTAACATTCATTATAGAGAAGTATATAAATGCTAAACATATTTATAAATATATTTTAAGGGTGTAATATCCCCTTAAGTTTTCATCTATTTCTTACTTATTTATTATTGTTTCTAGTTCAATGATAATGGCAAAAGGGTTTATTTTATACCGTCTTTAAGTGGGGGATTATATAAATTGGACAAGGAAAATTTAGAAGCAGTACCTGTGTCTACAACACAGCTAATACAGTCGTCTTTCCGTTACTCTGATGATCTAGTATTTTCTGGTGGTTCGGAAGTAAAATCTTATGGTAAATATTTCAATTATATGTCCATTAAATATATATGAAAGTATCCAGCTATATACATATATTTTCTCCAAGCGTAACTCAGGGCACCAAAGAAAATCTAATCTAATCTAATCAAATCTAATCAAACTTAAACCAAAAATGTAAGAGAATAGGGAAGGGTGCAATAAATAGGGTAATAATAGAGTAATTCTCTTCGTAACAAATAATCCATGATTATGTAAATTTAAATAGCTTCTTTTACAACAGGAGTTTCAAGTACAACTGGAAAGATATTATACGAATGTGGAATTAACGGTTGCACTAACAACACTGGAGGGGAATCGTATATCGAGCAAGATGTGCTTATTGTTCAACGGTTTCAACAAACAGTACGAGCGGTCGAACCACGTACCGGTCATGAAAGGTAAATTATAATTTGAATGAATTCAGATTATTGTTAATCGCATAAATTCCATGTAAAACAACATCTCCATAGATGGAACTTCAGCGTTGGGCAACACGAGTTGGTATTGATTTCTAATTCTGATGCGTTTTGTCAAAATGAAATTGCAGCTCATATTAGGGATATTGAAATTAAAGTCGTTGTACCTGATGGTTTGATCTGGGCCGTTAGTAGAAATAATCCTTCAGTAAAATTGTGGCAGTACAAGGTGAGTTTTAGAGGAATACAGAAACTACGTTTAATTTGAAGATCCTGTACTAATTATTTGTATTTATGTTTTATTAGTTTGACTCTCCAATTGTTACTATATGGCGTGAGCATTCAAACACAAACAATGGGCATAAGTATTTAAAAGAAGTTAATTTGTTTGACAGTATGCAGTGGTCTTGGAGTTCAGAATTCTCAATTAATCCAGCAATTTATTTGGGTAAACATGGTAGGCAGTTATATATACAAGAAAATACAGAATTGCATAAATCATTGGAACAATCGTTACCGTACATTCAATCTTCGAAATATCCACTGCAGCTCTATCCTGCTATCGGTATGAAACTTTGATTCCAGCTTTGTTTCCTGTAGCAGATGCACATTAAAATATTGTGTATTTTAGGTGACGAGATTATAAAAACTCTTCCAGTTCCAGAAGATGATGATCCAGATAATAATACTTTGCTTCAGATAAATGGCCCACAAAGTACCACCGCTTTATCGGAGTACACAAAGGGTATAACAATTTCGAAAAATCTAAATAAAAGTTTGTTACAAAATATTTTTTTCTTTTGACAGACAGTGGATTTTATTTGTATTCAAAAGAACAGTTGCAATTGGATAATAACAAACAATGTAATCGTACTACTTCGAACTCAACAATTACCGAGGGGAACGAAAAGTCATTTCGACCTAATAACACCAGTGACGAGGACGATGATGATGATACGCCTGTTCAAGTTATAATTGTTTCATTGTGGTACTGGTGGTACGTAAAATTAGGATAAGAAACCTAAAATATTAACTTTTGATAGAAAAATATTTTCTTTGAACAGGAAAGAAGTTCTGATAATCTCGATCACCACTGCAATTCTTCTAAACTTCATGTTAACGCAGCGTCTGTTGAATGCTACCACTGTTGCCAAGGATGCAGTACTTCCGGTAAGAGAAATATTTTTAATGCCATGTAACATGTACATTACTTGATTCAACAAATTTTTGTAGCCTTTGATAGTGGAAAGACACATCGAGACAAACATAAATAATCCTCAAATGAACAACGACAAAGAAAACATCGATGGTTTTACATCGCGTTACTTAACAGATTTCGAACCGGTGGATTGTTTAGGAAAAGGAGGATACGGTGTTGTCTTTGAAGCGAAGAATAAAATAGATGATTGCAATTATGCTATCAAGAGAATCGCTCTGCCAAATAGGTTGGATATTTTAATTTATGAATTGTTCTCTTTTAATGATTCTTCTTTATTATATAATGTTGTTTACAGTCAGTCTTCGAGAGAGCGTGTAATGCGAGAAGTGAAAGCTTTGGCCAAACTGGATCATCAGAATATTGTGAGATATTTTAATGCATGGTTAGAGTGTCCGCCAGCGGGCTGGCAAGAGAAACATGATCCAGAATGGATGAATAGATTGGCGTCACCAAACTTAGAATTTATGTCCGATGGAGCTCCTATTGGAACAAAAGTCAATAATTCTGTGTGCATTACCGTTTCTCAAACAGACCAGTCTTCGATAGAAAGTGCTTTTGAAGCGTACGATGCACTGAATCACTGTGATTCGGAGGAAGATTCCTTCATTGTTTTCGAAACATCTGATCCACACAAGCCAAATGAGAATGTAATCGACATGAGTAAATGCAGTACTGAAAATTTGAATCTATCGATTTCGATCGACGCCGGTGAAGAAATAATGCCAAGTAACGATGATGTTACACGTTCGCAGAGTATTGTATTTGAACATTTCGAGGGCGATAATCATTCGGAGAAAGAAGAGAAAAGAAAGCGGCAGAGATCGTTCTCTTTAGATTTGAACAACAAGGTGAATACTCGCAAGTCCCCGAAAATGTTTCTTTATATACAAATGCAGCTGTGCCAAAGGCTAAGTCTCAGAGAGTGGTTGAAGAATCAATCGAAGCGAGATTGTCGTCGAGTATTGAATTTGTTTCAGCAAATTGTTGAAGCTGTAGAATACGTTCACTTACAAGGACTTATCCATCGTGATCTGAAGGTAATCTTGAAATTAATTATATTTTTTCAATGTATAATACAAATATTTGATGTGTTATTTTTACCACACGAATTTCAGCCGTCGAACATATTTTTTTCTTTTGACGATAAAATAAAAGTGGGCGATTTTGGACTCGTCACCGCGATGACTGAAGGATACGGCGAAGTACATACACCTACTACGGAGAACGAAAAGACATTTTTAAAAAATAATTTACATACCGCAAATGTTGGCACTCATCTCTACATGTCTCCAGAACAAATAAACGGACTAGGTTATAATTACAAGGTTGATATCTACTCCTTGGGAATCATTTTGTTCGAGCTTCTTATTCCGTTTACTACTGAAATGGAAAGGGTAACGGCTCTTATAAATTTAAGAAAATCGGTGTTTCCAGAAGACTTTGACATCAATCATCCAGCTGAGGTAAGGAAATAAACTACTTAGCACTCGTATATTTTAATCGAATTAAATTCATTGAAAACCTTTATTTTCAGTATGATTTACTGAAAATGATGCTGGATGAAAATCCTAGTAATAGACCTACAACGTTAGGTATCAAGGCAAAACCGCCATTATTGAATTACGAGATAGCCAACGGGCTTACTATAAACGGAGATACAAGGTGGTATTTCGAATTACCCCAGATTTTGAGACATTCCTCTGTGACCAGTAGTAGTAGCAGCGAATCCTGGGAAAATATGACCTGAATAATTATGGATCAGTTTCAAAAGTCGTATCATGAAAGATGCAGCAATGCATTTTATTTATTTCATTCATTTACTTTACATTGCATTAAACAGAGAGTGCGTGCTCAAAACATTGCATCATGGAGCAGCACTTACTCAGAATTATTCAAGAAGTCAATGCTTACAATTTAAACATATTTCTGTGAAAGCAATAGGTATATATAATTAAAGTGTTACATCGTCTTTCATTAACTATCTGGAGTATAAGTATTACAGACAATGTTAATTACAGTTTTCCTTTTTTTCCCCTAAACGAATCATTTTTACAATATTTCTATATTGTATCTTATGATGCATCGTCCAATTGTAAATATAAGCTGCCATCGTTGCGAAGCGGTATTTTTATAAATATATTTAAAAAAATTTTAATTCGTGTTAGCTTAAATGGTTTTTTCTACTAGAATCATATTATTTTATATCATTATAACCTTGGAAATTTTACTCATTTAAGTATACTGTTAAACGTAACTGTATTTACTGTTGAAAGTCAAAATTAACAAATCTATTTTATAGAAAAAAGATATTAAATATAAGTATTTTATTGAAACACTGAAGAGTACGTTTATTTTTTTTAGTATCATACTTCTAGCTTTCCTGAATCATTTCAATGATTTAGTAGTCATCTGTAATTCCCGATGCTACTTCGTTTGCAGCTTGTTGGCTACCGAGCAAAGTTATTCCATCCTTAGAGTGAACAAAATTTAAAACAGTAGTAGGATCATTGCTAAGTATACTCGGAAGTTGATAAAAGCCGTGCCTAAAATGAATGTCTCTGTTAAATTTAAGGAGTAGTCGTTTTAACTTTTATAAAATTATAACATATTACCCTTTACGAATCTCTTGTATTTTTTCGAATATCCCCCAAAGTGTTACATACATGAAACATACAATTGTAATTACACAGATGAAACACCATTCTTTCCACAATAAATTTTTAGATTCTATAAAAGAAATTTTAATACTTTTTAGAACCAATATTTGGACTGAATGCAATAGAGGAAATAATTCTACATTACCTTTATTCTTATCTATTACAGTAATTCCAAACGTGAATGAAGCTTGATCCGAGATTGTGTTAGATTTATTTTTATGATGGCGAATGTGACACGAGTAAAAATTTTCAATATCTTCCCGAGATGTATAGCTTGCAATATTGATAGTACTGACGCGACCATTGTCTTTTAAGTGATAAAAGTCACTGTTCAACGAAGAATAAGTTGTTACAAAAAGATATAAAAAAGTTTGATGTATTAAAGGGCTTTACCTGCTTCCATAAGATTGCAATAGTTTGTCCATTAATAACCATACGACATATGTTCTTTTAGAAGTCGCAAGAATTCCTTTCTCACGAGCGACTTTATTGTAGAAACATGATAACTCGAGCTCTTGACCTATTAAGAGAGGAATTTCTTCATAGTAATCTATAAATCACAACAAAATTTCAAATACATTTGTTAAACATAATGTGCGTAGATTTGATTAACAATTATTACCAGATAAACTAACAGTACGACTTGTGTAACGATTGCTCGTCGTTTCTAATACTGGTAATGATAACAGATCTATTTCATTTCCATCTATATCGACATATCCAAGAATAAAGCTCATTTGTGGTATGTCTGCACATTTAGGACATATCTTCTCCTATTATGAAATCTATTATGATGATCAAATAAGGATGAATATTTCTGGTAAAACGTTTACCCGTATTTCGTCGCGTACAGCTCCCAAGAATATATTGGTTGCAGCTGTAATCATACTTTCAGAAATTAAAGGAACATATCTTTTCTCATTTCCATTAATTTGCATGTATAATCTTTTACCATCTTGAATCAAGACTATTTCAAACCATTCTCCTATTCTAATGTGTTCTGTACTTTCAATTCCAACATAAGTTGCTTCCTGGTGAAATCTAAGTTTTATTCTTCCCTCTTCTAACAATAGTAAAATGTATTTATTGGATAAATCGTCTGGTATGATTGCCACAATACCGTTTATATTTTCTACTTTGATTGCCATTGTGATCTGAATCGCAAAATTTATGAAAGTATTGTTATTCAAGCTATACCTTTTCATATTATGTGCTTACTTGCCACGATTCCATGCTCTTTGGACACGGAAGTGTAACTGAGTCTGTTAAACCAACATATACAAAAGCCTCTTCATCGTCTCCCAGTAAATATTGTACATTAACAACATCAAAAGGGACAGTTTTATGCTTCTGATCGTGTTTATCCTAAACAACATTGAGTAGTGTAAAAATATTAAATTATTCAGCAACAACAATCAATATACCTTTGATACAGAAAGTGGAACAGACACGAAGTTAATAATTATTTCTTGAATTTGGCCTTGAAATACACCTCCGATTCTCATAACATGATCCAAATTAAATGATATCGGAGTACAGGAAAAAGTAGAAGTTCTGTGTAAACGATTATCAACACGTAATATACCGCGTGAACCACATATTACTGCAAATATTACATGCCATTGCCCAATCTATATAGAAAGTTCTATATAAATTATACAATATTAAAATATAGAAAAAATCTCTCCGATTTACTTCTACTTTATCTTCGTGAACTAAGCCCATTGTACAACCAGATATTTGCGATACGAGTATCACTTTTCCATTATGCAGGGATAATTTTACATAATCGCAGAACGATCCTTGACAATTATTTTCATATCGATAGATCAGCACACCGAACGGTGTCAGAGGTAAAAATCTTAAATACATATGAAGTAAACGCGAAGGTCTTCCATTTATTGTATACAGAAGACTGCTTTTTTCTATAAAATGCGCTACTTCGTGTGATTTAACTGTAGATTAAAATAGCTTTATTATTCTTTTAACGAATAGTACTATTCATTATTAGACTGTGGATGTTTATGCATTTTCCAATGTCTGTAGACATATTTTAAGAAAGTGACAAAACAAAACAAATAAAAATAGTATGTAAAATGTATTGTAAAAACTGTTTTGAAGATTTTCATAAGCCATATAAATGCATAAAAATCCGCAGTGTATTAATTATAAACGTACCATCGCATGGTTTACTAAAACATTGACGAACTTCAGAAGCAGAACCAGAGCAAGGGTCACCATTGCCACTTGGAGATGGATTGTTACACATGCGATTTCTGAATTGTGTACCTATACCACAATTTAATGAACAAGGTGTCCAATGTGTCCATGCTGACCATCGGCCATTTACTAATAGAAAGAACATTCACAGTTTTATAGAAATGTTTTGAGTCTCATTATTGCACATCATGCTTTGTATTATTCTTACTTGAACAATTACTGATCGCACAAGCATTTATCTCTTTAAATGGACCTTTGCATGTTGCTTCCTGTGCGTTTTGCGTTTTTAAGCATGATCGTTCTCGTATTTGTATGCCATTGCCACATTGTACGCTACATGTGCTCCAATTGCTCCAGTCAGTCCAAGTTCCCACTATTAAGATATCAATCAATAGTGAACTGTTTATATTAACTGTAAAGTATTTCTAATATACTTGAGTGCTTTTTGCAATTAAGTCCCATGCAGCTTTCTATCTCCAAAGCTGAATTGTCGCACATTAATTCAGGATTTGAAGGAACTGGACTATTACAGATTCTTGTGCGATATTTTTTGCCTCTTCCGCAAACAGCAGTGCACGAAGACCATGATCCCCAAGTACTCCAGCCTCCAGGATCTACATAAAAATATAATGCAATTGTAGTTAATGCCTATTTGATATAAGTTCAGGCTGCAAGAGGAAAAAAGGAAATGTTTGTTATGTTCCATATAATTATATAATTTAACATAAGTTCATTTACTTGGGCATCCAACATCATACTTAACACAGTTCATCGCATTCCAATATTGCATCTACATGAAAAGATTTAGCGATGTTGTTAAATACTCCTTTAAAATATATTTACATTGTAATGATAGTTGTTTTTCTTACTGCATTACTTCCAAGAATTTTCCTAACAATAGAATGCATACAATCAACAGAGAAACATAATTCGATCAGAGCAGGCAACTTTTTATGTATCCGCTTGACAATTTGCATTTCTTCTACGCGTATGGGATGATTATACACAACATCTTCATAGTCCTTCATTGTACATCCTAAAAACATCTATATGTAAAATATGCCAAAGGATTGAAAGAATTTGTAACATTTCTGTCGCACAGTTACCAGTTATTTGACAAGTTTCAATTTGGTAATTAGGACCGATGCAGGGACTACCATCGTTGTAAGGTGATGGATTATTACACGTACGGTGTCTACTTCTCTTGCCTTTGTATCCACATTTACCAGAACAAGAACTCCATAAACTCCAGCTAGTCCATCCACCGTCGATGGGACAAAAATTGTCATTTTTCAATCCGAGCTCGCAATACAGATTTTGTACAGCGCTTGATATATCCCCTGTAATAAAATTATTCAAAATAGGTATTGAAACACTACAGCAATAGTAGAGAACTATTAATAATACCAGCAATAGTAAAAGAACTTATTAATGCAACAAAGAATATTGCAATGTTCATTATTAGACAGCAGATTTTATGCTTTTACGACAAAAATGAGTAGATGTAATTTAAAATAGTAAAAACTTTAGAAGAATTTAAAAATTCTGTTATACTACTTTCAGAAAGAAAATCAATTTCTATTTCATTCCAGTTTGTTGCAATTCGCTGTCTATTCATTATAGATTGCAAAATACAACGTTAAATAAATGAATGTGCAAAATTTGAAATAAGAATGAATCTACGAATATTGAACAACAGTAACAATATAAATCAATTTCGTTATTTTAATTTATACTTTTTTAACGGCTCAGTTTTTATATAGTATCACAGTTTGAATTCAAATGAACATCTTTATCTACGAGATAAATTCTAACCAATCATATTCGTGAACGTTGCGCATGCGCAATATTTTATATCTAAAAACATATATACATATAACATGGCGCGAGCCGCACGAACCTCGTGAAACGTTTTGTGTCACCGATAATATTGAAACAATTGTAATAAATTTTTGTAAGTGTTTCACAATGCAAATATACACATTGTAATTTGTATATTGTTCGTACATTTAAAAAAATGTTTATGTTATTGTGTGATTTTCAGTATTGTTCGAGTTTTACTTATATAAACAAGAAGTCTAACCTTCAAGTGCGGTATTACAGTGAAAAAGTAGGAAAAATCAGTGTGTCATCAATAAATTGTTATAAATAGAAATGAAACAGTTAGTTACTAAATTAAGAATAATTGTGTAAGAGTCTGTAATTTAGTTTCTTCATCTCCCGGTTGTTGTATTTTCAACAAAAGAGAGCAGAAGATATTTGTTTCACACTAATTATAAGTTTATCTCGAACGCAGCTAAAGTATATATTTAGCAGTCAAATACAACTGAGGTATGTGTACGTATACTATATTGAAAATAAATTATTTTATCATTAAAAAATAAAAATATGAATTTAAAAAATTTTTTTTTTATCTAGCGTAGAAATGACTCTCACCGAAATGGAACCGCTTAAGATACATTTAGACGCTCTGGAAATGGCAGGGAAAGTTGTGGATGCGCACATTACAGCGGATAGTAATTTTCCCTCCTTAATTAATCTCATGAGATACAATGTACAAGGTAATTTATTCATTCTTAAATAATAACAGCTTCGTTGTATATTTATTTCTTAGTATCACACACACATTTTATTTCATAGGTGGACCAACAGTTAGCGGACTCGATGACAATGATTACCCCACTTTACATGGAATGTCGATGTGTTTTTCTAACGTGAATCAAATGAAACTGCACAGTAAAATTTCCTTGCCATCCGAAGTAATGGAGCACTTTGATCGTATCCTTTAAAACATTTTAATGTTTTTATCTTTATTTTTCATATAATGTGATTCCTTAATATTTGTTCAGACGTCCAATGTCACTGTATGATGGGCTTATTCACAGAAATTTCAAAAGCTTGGCTTACAATCGATAGCGACATATATGTCTGGTCATACGAGAATGAGTCAGTATTATTTTTGTACACGCTGCAAATGAAACATGAAACAGTAAAATGTTAGCATAATGTTCTTTTAGGACTGATGTTGCTTATTTCGATGGATTAAACGAGACTATAGTAAGCGTAGGCTTAGTGAAGCCAAAACCAGGGGTGTTTCAGTCTTACGTGAAGTATTTATTGATTCTTACAACTATGGTGGAGATAACTATTCTTGGAGTGACATTAACAGAACATTCTGAAGGTATTCAAGTTTTATCGTCATTTAGATAGACTTCTTTTAGCTTGATTGTTTATTTTCTCTGTTTCTTCCTCAGGCACATCGCCAGAAATGCAGTTAGTTCCTGAACCAATTTTTACAGTAACCACAGATGGTATAGGAATCACAGTAATAGCAAACACCAACAGTGGTAGAATTTTTCTTGGTGGTAGAAATGGTTCTCTTTATGAAATATATTATCAGGTATAAACATATTTATATAAAAATGAACATTAGAATAAGTAATTGTAATGCGACATATTCATTGTACAGGCAGAGAGCAGTTGGTTCGGGAAGCGTTGCAAAAAAATCAATCATTCCGAGGGTCCGCTATCATTCCTGGTGCCATCGTTTGTCACTATAGCTTTATCAGAAGATGAAACTATAATTCAAATTTCTGTGGACGATTCGCGTAACATTTTGTACACTCTCGGTGACAAAGGAACAATTACAGTTTGGGATATCGATAACGATGGTGCATCCAAAGTTGCGTCTTTGTCACAAGCATCTTTAGTGCAAAATGCTGTTCATGTTGTTAAGTATGTACACAATGTAAGCAACGTAAAGTTGAAAGCAAACTAACAATTTTATTGGTATATTTTAGGACTCTTGATAGTAATAACTTTCGACCATTGGTGAGCATATCTGCTATAACAGAATCCGAATCAATGCACTTAAATTTAGTTGTAGTTGCAGCGACGGGAACACGATTTTACTTCAGTTGTACCTCCATCACTAATCCAACAAGTAGACCGCAAGGCATGCAATTAATACACGTTAGATTACCACCAGGATATGCTGCTAATGCTACCGTAATGAGACCCAGGAAAGTTCAGATGGCACATTACAGAAAAGGTATTATGACGAAAGTGTGTACACTACTGTCCATAAGTAATTGACCACTTGGCGGGATCGATCTAAAAGTTTGTCGAGAAGTGTTTTTGATTCACAAGCAAAATTACCTGCTTAGTCGAAATACGAGAGAAATCTCCCTCCATCTAATGAATTTTTAAATTGACAAAAATGAACGAAGTACGACACTTTTGTTGCAGGAACATTGATTCTTGTATGCGACGGAGACTCAGAAACAGCTTTGTGCTTAAGTAATGACGCTTATCCATTTACAAATTATTTAGCCGAAACTCAAAGTCCTCTATCCCTCGACAGTCCAGTATGGGCGATGTCAGAAATCCTTGTCGAGCCAGCTATTCGGATCGAGAAGCAAAGTTGCTCTCAAGGAGAGCCACCCCTTCTCGTAAGACAGCACATGGAAGCTCCGAGGAAGTTTATATTCTTAACATCTCAGGTATAGAGTGGATCAGTTTCTTTGAATAGATCTAATAAATCACAATTCATTCACTATTTATATTTTCTAACACATGTAGGGTGCAATTGTTTTTGTACAAGTTCGTCCAGTAGATATTTTAAAACAACTTCTCTTGGAGCAACGTGGACCGGATACGGAAGCAGTTCGTGCGTACTTTCAATCGCAATCGTTAGATCAGGCATGCGCAACCTGTCTGATTTTAGCTACGCTTGAAAGTTCTCAAAATGCTGAGGTAATTAAAATTGGAAATATAAAGACATTCTCTAGTATTCTTTGGAATTTTTTATTCGAGAATTCTACATATTTACATTAATCTTATTTTATACTGTATAGTTAGCGGAATGGGCAACGAGAGCATTCTTTTTATATGGCAGTCAACGGGTGACAGCAAGTATTGGACCCGGAATGGATGTACATAGTAGTTTTGCTAATATGAATACAGGTACCTTTACACGTGTAAGTCTTGCTTTTATCCTTTCATTATTACAAAATGTACTGATCAAATTTATGATTTGCATAGTGGACTTACGCACATCAACACCTAGAGTTCCTAATTATGATATGAGATACCAAGGTTTTCGGCCACACGTGCCTGTGGGACTTAATACAGACATTCCACTGCAACATTTCTCATCGAAACACAATGGTTTATATTTATATGTAGGAAGAATACTTCGCCCTATATGGAGCATGCGTTGTATTAAGCAAGAAACCGTAAATAACAAGACTCAGGTAAAGCGATATATATACATATTATGTTCAATTATAATTAGACTGTAGATAACAGACTGTAGTAACAAACTGGAGTGAAACAGAAATTTATTTTCTTTGTCAATATGGATAAAAGATTGAAAATAATATAACAGAATTCTTAAATTCTTCTAATGTCTTCACTGTTTTAAATTATTGTCTAATTATAATCAACGATTGCAACAGGAGATAAAAATTTATTTAAAAGAACGATTAATACATTATATCCTTCGTGCATCGTGTGTTTAATCGTTTCAGATCTCTAGTACTATTCCAGCAAGACAAGTTACTTGGATTTTAGCACTTCTGCAAGCGTTAAGATCATTTCTCAACAAAAACACTCATATTACTAAACAGTATGTACCGTATACGTTATTCTAGATTTGATTAACAATCATTTCTAAGTTACATATTCACTGATTAGAACTTATTTCTTTCAGATCTAATACTAGCAGGACTATCACCGATGGATTTGAAACAACTGTATCTAATCATTTCCAAGAACCAATAGTCGAGGAACGAAATTCCTTAGCAGCTTTAAAAATTTTCATTACTCATGCTTGCGAAGTCTTGGAACTGTGGAAGATCTTGTGTGAAAATCATTTAAATAACATTGTTAACTGTTTGTCGAAGGTAAATTACCAATACGATTTTTTATTATTTCTCTTTTAGTACATATCGGGAAAATATACATGTTTCGACATTTTCTTTGTAGGATCAAATAAATCAATTTTCTACAGCTACCTTCAGAGACCTGATTCTTATCGGACACGAAATTTCTTCATTATTAATTATCCACCTTATCGATAGGTAAGTACACTAAATATATAGCGTATAAATATTGTTTTTACTACCTTACATTAACGTTTAACAGTTATCTTGGAGACAACGCGTCCGTTGATATTGTTAGTCAAAGGTTGCGAGAAGTTTGCCCAAATTTATACAGAAGCGAAGATGCGGTGTGTTCTAAGGTATAAAAGAATGAGATTCTTAAGTTATCAATGATACTATCATTAACGAGAATATCAATATAATTTTATAAATTCTATAAATTAAATTATAGGCTAACGAAATCATTTTGAAAGCAAAAAGTTGTACAAACCCGGAGGAGAAAGAGACTTGTTTGCAGTCTGCTTTAAAGCTGTGCAAGGAGGTGGCGCCCAGATTGAATTTGAGCGCAGTTTGCCAGCAATTCATTGCATGTCAGTTTTATACGGGTGTACTTGAGTTATGTCTCTGCTGTGCAGACAGAGTAGACCCTAACAACGCTGCATTACATTATTACAAGAACAACGAGCCGAATGAGGACCAGGAGGGTCGATTTGCTTACATGAAGCGGATGGAAATTTACAAAGAGTTTATTACATTGTTGGATCATCTCCATAATCAGAGTATTTCGAATCCGTTAACGCCCACCGTGCCGAAGAAACCAGGTCCTCTTTCTCCGAATGCTTCAGCTGTATCTGTCACTCCGGTGAAAAAGATACTGCACGACATCATAAACGACGCGTTGCATTTTCCTTGCGAAACTCTTCACGTCTCAGTTTACGCTTGGATGATAGAGCGAAGGCTTCACGGAGAATTGGTGGCACTCGCGGCCCCATCATTAGAAGCTTACCTGACACGCGTCAATGCACCTGACCTGCTCTGGCAGTTTTACGAAAGAAACAAAAATCATGCCGCCGCGGCCAAGATCTTGGACTCTTTGGCATCGAAAGAATCGAATATACCATTAGCACAAAGGGTTGAATATTTAGCCCGTGCGGTTGTTTGCATGAGAAGCGATCAAGCTGGCTATGCTCCGTATCTTGGAGTTTTCTTACGCGAATTGGAAGACAAGGTAGAAGTAGCAAGAATACAACAGCAAATATTAGACACGGTTTACAATCAACATTTGACAGATCGATTGAACGAGGAGACATTTAGAGCATTAAATTATTCGTTACTCGATATTACGAAGCTATATGAAAAGTATGCGGACTCTTTGCAATTATGGGAGTGCAAGTTGGCTATAATTCATTGCTCCGGCCATCAAGACGCAATGTTGATTCAAGAAATTTGGACCAATATCATTAATAACGAATTGAAAGATACGTCTACCGCAGAAGATAAAATGGCAATTTTAATGAGCAAAATTATATCCCTTGGGGAAGAGTATTCTGGATCTCCGCATTGTTTCCCAGTTGACTTTTTAATCAAGCAGTTGGAAATAAAAGCGTGTAAATTAAACGTATCGAATGCTAGGATTATATCTGGACTCCTGCAACTAGGAATTGCAATGGAGGATCTTTTGGATATCTACAAAATGATCGGGAAAGACACTAGAACTTGGTTGAACGAAGGAAACGAATTCCATCTAATACAGTCGACTGCTAATTTGGTTAATTATTTCATACAGCACTCTAATATTACCAACAACTTTGTTAGGTAAAATATTTGTTATTACATTAGTAGACTGTGGATCTTCATGCATTTATGACAAAAACCGGTACATGTAATTTAAAGCAGTGGACATGTTAAAAATATTTAAGAACATCAATGCATTACTTTCAGCTTAATAGGACAACTAAAAGAAGAATACAATTTTCATTTGGCTCCTGTGACCTGCAATCAATGCAAACATTTTTTATTTTGCATAAAGATCCACAGTCTATACATTAGATGAAGTAACGCTACTTAATTATTATTATTACAGGCGGAAAATCATCACAAAATGTCAAGATGTGATATCGAAATGTTTGACTACCTTATACAATCAACCTCATGGACAAAAATTAATAACAGAGCTTAGGTCGATCCAGAGCGTTTTAAATCGTATGTAAAAAATCGTTCAAGAACTCGTCGAGCGGACAGTGTTTTATAAAATTGTATAAATCAGTGGATCAGAATGGAGCAAGTCATTCAATGGAGAGATCATTGTCGAAAAGTCAAGTAAAATGTAAATAGATGGTATTGCATTTGTTCTAATATTTTCGATATTGTATACAGTGTTCGTTCGTTTCATAATAAAACCATTATATACATGAATTGCAACGTTGTTAATTTGTTTTACTATTTAACATGTCCATGCCAATGTACTATCGGTGATACAGAAACATTTTCGTGGTTTTGTGGTTCTTATCGGGGGCCGTCGTGAACGCGTTAAATTATTTTATAGAGACAAGTTTTTACATGTATTACGGAAAGTCTCTTTACTCTAGGATTATATAAACATTTTTTACTAATTTTATAAATTGAGTAATACTGATCAATGTCTCAATATTGATATTGCCAATAGACTATGGATTTTTCTGCATTTGTGAAGAAATTAGCTGGGCGAAATAGAAGAATCTACGAATATTGTAATATTATTTTTAACGTAAAAAGATTATTATAAATTTTGACTAAACTACTGGATCCTACAATCGATGCAGAATATTTTCATTTTGCATAAAGATCTGCAGTTTACTAATACCAATTGATGCAATGTAATTAATAATAGTTGATCGAGGATATAGTTTCAACGTCTGAATATTTGTTGGTCCTGAAAAGGACCGTTTTTTTGTGGTAGTGAAATACTTTCACTTATTTCGAGCTGGTGTATTTAGTGACCGCCTTGGTGCCCTCGCTGACTGCGTGCTTGGCCAATTCACCAGGCAATAAAAGCCTGACCGCGGTCTGAATTTCCCGGGAGGTGATGGTAGACCGTTTATTATAATGAGCCAGTCTTGATGCTTCGGCAGCGATGCGTTCAAACACATCATTAACGAAACTGTTCATGATGCTCATCGCCTTGCTGGAGATACCGGTGTCAGGGTGTACTTGTTTCAAGACTTTGTAGATGTAGATTGCGTAGCTTTCCTTCCTTTTCCTTTTCTTCTTCTTGTCGGCCTTGTTAATATTTTTCTGGGCCTTGCCGGCTTTCTTCACAGCTTTTCCACTTACTTTTGGCGGCATGATGTCGTCACGGTGTACTCACAGTTTGAAATTCAGATAGGATGTATCTGTACGACTGCAGAACAGAGAATGAGTTTGCCAGAATAACCGCCTCTTTATATAAGGCAAACGGTGCCCTCCAGCGCACCAATCAGAACGCAGCAACCGTGTCTACCATTTGATTGGCGCGGCAGCTGTACATGTCTTTGGACAGTGGGATTGATTTCGTAGAACGCGTCCGGACACGTTTCTGTGGACGCTTTCACGTGCATTCAATATTCTACAAAGTCAACATTTAACTCTTTATACTTATACAGTATCTTATCGTTCTTTCTATTAAACTACAAGAAATGAAATGTTATTGCCATGATATAATAACAATTTGTGGTCTTTATCCCTGTTTCATCAAATAAACACCTTGAATAAAACCATGAATACTTATCTACATGCACGTATACGTAGGTACATACTTATTGTTAATTTCAGATACGAAAATAATGAAAAATAATATGGTAAGAATTATCACATTTGTTTTAGAATATGTATTATACAGAGTATTGCGCAATCCGAAGGCATAATTTCGGAGTATACTTACAATTAGTATACTATTTCTCACTGCGAGCGTTTCAGTACAAATACTCTTCATTACTGAGGTGTTACAAAGATTAAAATATTGAAATGTTTATGGTAAAATTCACGGAGTAATAAAAGTTGTAATTAATTAAAGTGTACGAACTTCCGCTACTCTGATTTGAATTTATACTACATATGTGATGTGGAACTGTTTAATATCTTAGAATAAACAGAATTAAATTGATTATTTAGAACAATGTATAATATGCACAATAATTCGTGTAAAAGAACGGAGCTTATGCTCCACACCTGCTCCGAACAATCTGTTTCTTTCTTCCAATTACAGCACTGCACGTCGGCCATTGGTCGCAACATATGCTGTGGAAAGGGCATAAATACGTAGCGCGGGTACCTCCAGACCACAAAGTCACTCCAATCGTGAATACGAGAGGATCGTTTGCTCTCGATTTATTTCTTTGAAATTTAACAAACCTACTGAAAAATGTCGGGACGTGGCAAAGGAGGAAAAGCTAAGGCGAAGGCAAAGTCTCGCTCCAATAGAGCTGGATTGCAGTTTCCTGTGGGTCGTATTCATCGACTTCTCAGGAAAGGGAACTACGCAGAAAGAGTTGGTGCTGGTGCACCCGTTTACTTGGCTGCCGTTATGGAGTACTTGGCCGCCGAGGTTCTCGAATTGGCGGGAAACGCAGCGCGTGACAACAAGAAGACCAGAATCATCCCACGACATTTGCAACTCGCAATCAGAAATGACGAAGAGCTGAACAAACTTATGTCTGGTGTTACCATCGCTCAGGGAGGCGTCCTTCCCAACATCCAAGCAGTACTTTTACCAAAAAAAACTGAGAAGAAAGCTTAGACAAATTGGAGCAGAAACGAATAACAAAATTGGCCCTTTTCAGGGCCCAACTGTTTTACAATGTTGGAAACACTATCAATTCTATCAAGAAGCTATTTAGTCACTCCCCTTTTATTTATAACGAAACTTGACGCTTTAAGCAGAGAATAAACTTCTCGTTTTATTTATATATCTATTAACACTAACCGTACCACGACCGGTTTCACATTTTTATTTTTTAATTGAAATTGTAAAGATGCTTCCGCCAGAAATTATTCAATCAATTTCGTATTGTTATAAAAATTGTGAAAACTCTAAATATAAGTTCAGTCTTGTTATTTTGTAGCCAGTACGGTTAAGGTTAAGAATTTATTAGAATACTATAGTCTCGATGAAAATGAGAATCTTCATATTTTTCAACCATTCAGTTCCGAGAAAATAATCATTTTTGGTACATGACTTTCCCACAATTTTTTATTCACTCTACAGGTAATAATTTGTCGAGTGATTTTTTCACAAATGTGCGCAAGAAATTATAAAGAAGCTATACCTTCCTTTTATAAAACCGGCGTACCATAAACAAACCTCACCCGGGACAGCCAATGGACTGCCCTTCTACTATCTGTTTGCCTAAAATAATCCTTTTCCAGGGTCCTACTGTCCGTATTAACGCCTGGAGAAGGCGACTTCAGGCTATAATCACGCCTGTTTTTTTCACATATAAAGAAGCTACATCTGGGATAGTTACTTCATTTTACTGAGAAAAAATTGATGATTAGGCAGGTTGTAGGGTTTGATATTGCACACCGTTTTGCTACATTCTGTTAGTTTGAAATAATGTACAACTAATTGAAATGTTCTATTTAAACTTTGAATATTTACTAAAAAATTTTAATTCATTAAAATAACACAGACATGCTTTTACTTGTACTTATTGCTTTACTTTTGCTTTAGTCAGCTTTAGTATACTCATGCCTGTTCAATAATCAAACAGAAAACGTACATTTTATTACTAGACCCCAGATGTTTATGCAATTTTTAATTTTTATAGTTAATCTTTAAGAAAGTAGAATCAAATAAAATCTTGAAGAAGAAAGTGGAATCTTAAATCTTAAATCTCAAAAATAATTAATATCGTACCAAATTCGATTGAATTTTGCGTTCTAATATTTTTTGAAAATTTGTACAAGCCATTAAATGCATAAAGATCCGCAGTACTCTAATTACACTTGCTCAAATCAAACGAGTTTGGAATGATATGTGCTGATATGTGATAAACAGATAAGACATGTATATAAGAATAAAGAATCGTTTACAATAAAATCATAAGAGTTTCGTATAAGAACAATGTCTATCATTTAAGAGATAATAAAGAAAACAATTATATCATTATTTTCATGCTACAGTGACGAACGTGTTAATAAAAAAAATATTGACAATATTTCTATTTGTTTGAATTCTACGATAAATCTGTTGGCAGCGCTGATGCATGAAAGAGAATGGAAACATCCGAATCCGGCTTGAACTGCGTGTACTGTGTACTGGTATGTATGGACGGCAGTTTTGCTAAATGAATGACTGTTATGAAGAAACGACTTTTTATGTAATATGAAACGAAGAAAATTAGTTAATCCCTAATCATGCAGTGTCTATAATAAAAGAATTCATTTTTTAGTGGTAAGATCAACATCCTTCACTAGGGACATCGTTTGATTTCAATGTATATAACCTTTTTTCTTGTCAATATGCAGCGCGTTAACTTTAGAACATCGGAAGTTTGTAATATAGAATTGCACTTACTTTTTCCTCAAGCTTATCAAATGAATCAGAATATCCCTATTCAGGTTTTCTATCGCAAGCATAATTAATCTGGTATCTTAATTTCTTCGGTATCGAGAAAGTTAAAATTATTCTTTAAGTTAACGTCGCCTGTCATACGGTCATAATAGATTAGTGTATGTATAATGTCACAACGGAGCTAATTGTAATTTATCACAGTTATCAAGTTTCTTCGAATATAGGAAAGATAATTATTTGGCTAAATAATTGATTGACAATGTTGTTTCTGTTATAGATAACAGCCCACCATAAATAGAACTTTAATAAGACGGCATGTTTGTAAAAGTTTGGTTGCGAATTCTCACGGGGGATGAATGAGGAAGAATTATTGAAACGGTCTGCCGCAGAGCGAGATAGAATATTTAGCTGCTATGACCGTGGTAGAGAGAATGGAGCGGAGATCGACTCTTGGGAAGATCCTGCCTACGAAGTATATCATACGACTGACAGATATGGATTCATACAGTAAGCGATGATATTATTATTACTAGACTCCGATTTTTATGCATTTATGACAAACGTAAGTAGATACCATTTAAAACAGTTGAAAGATTCGAAGACTTTAAGAGTATTAACACTAAACCTACCGAGCCTTAAAAGTAATTCGTATATGTTCTTTTATAAAAATGACAAGATTGATTTTATTTAGACTTTGTGCAGCTCCTATTATAATACGTGCTGTACTAAACTTTATTATTTTAATAATTGTAAAATAATAAATCTGGAACCAGTCATTTAGACCGGTGATGGTAGGTTAGTATTAATATATTAGTTTCACTACATTAAAATTATTAGTGAAAAAGATCAGTTTATATTTAGTTCCTATATCTTGCAACTGATGCACAAACTTTTTATTTTGCATAAAGATCCGGAGTCTAATTATTTCTATTCTGACCGATCGCGTTAACATTCCACAATGTTATGTTCCAGTGATAAGCGACTGCCACAAAAGCCGGACCCGAATGAAATTAAATGTCATCGGGTGGAAATGGAAAGATTGAAGAAATGGGAGAAAATGACGAAACAGTGGGATAGTATCTCTACAAAAGAGAAATTACGACGTAGAGTATACAAAGGAATTCCTAATAGATTTCGTGGTCAAGTTTGGGCATTGCTTCTGGGAATAAAAACATTGAAGAAAGAACAAGCTGGTAAATACGACGAAATGTTGAAACTTGCGCGTCAGTGGTCTACTGAAATAAGACAAATCGATGCTGACGTAGCTAGACAATATAGAGATCATATCAATTATAGGTAGGTAAACGATACATAGTTGTAAAAATGCCAAACGATTCATGATCTAACATATTCAATGTATGTACGTATGTACATCTATTTTCTATTAACAGAGAACGATATAGCATAAAACAACGATCCATGTTTTATGTGTTGGCTGCTTATAGCATGTACAATATGGAAGTAGGCTATTGTCAAGGGATGTCTGTATTAGCTGGACTACTTTTATTATATATGGATGAAGAGGATGCATTTTGGGGTCTTTCTGTGTTGCTGGCTGATAAGAAATACACTATGCATGGTTTGATCATATTTTCATATAATTGAAATCAAGTATAATCGTTTCTATTATAATTAAACGAATATATTTTCTGTTTAGGATTTTATGTTGATGGATTTCCTAAGCTGAATCGTTACATTGAACATCATGATAAGATCATGAATAAATTTTTGCCGAAATTGAAAAGGAAGCTCGATAAGTGTGGCTGCGATTCCATTCTTTACTCATTAAAATGGTTCTTTGTTGTTTTCCAAGAGAGGGTAGAGGAATATTCATTAATCTTTCACTGTTATTTAATCGTTACAGTATACACATTCAGATTAAATATCATGACTAAATATGATTTTCTCTTTTCTATCCATAATAGACGCCTGTTAGTCTTGGCCTTCGAATTTGGGACGTATTTTTATTAGACGGTGATCGTATTTTACCGGCTATGGCATACACTATTATGAAAATGCATAAACGTTTTCTTATGCCAATGGAAAGTCTAGACGAGTTTTGTAACTATATGCAAATCAAGCTGGAAAGAGATTTCTGTTTTGATGATGACACAGTAATAAGTAGTATGGAACGCAATATGGAAGAACTAAAACGTGCTAAATTGGATTATCCTGGTCCACCGTTGCCACACGAGTTACCACGAATTCCATTCGGTACATTCAAAGAACCTTCATTTGCAAGCAAGGTAATTTATATTGAGGTGATTAACACTAGGTTTACGGAGCATTAAAAGTGACCATTTAACATTAGTAGACTGCAGATCTTAATAATAAGAAATAAAAACTAAATTGAATGGTATTTCTTCCCTTAATGATTTTAATAGAGGAGAAATTATATATTGACATCTTCAATTTCTAAAAATTTTCAACAATTTTGAATTTCATATACTCAATTTTGCTATAAATGCATAAAGATCCACAGTCTATACATTACTTTACCAAAATAACGAAAATATGCCCACAGTTAAATATCTTGCATGGTATATACATATTATGATCTGTCACGTTAGGTTGGAAGACGAAGCGAAGAATTTAGCGATGCACAGCATGCAATGCGTGAATCCATAACACAGCGTAGAGATTTGGTGATCGCTGAAGACGGTAGAGAAAGTACAACACCGGTTGAACCAACTGATTGTGGTCTTGGCGGTGAGTTACAATATAATGAAAACATAGTACATGGTGATATAAATACTTGCCTTCTGCATTCTAAACAAGAAAATACCTCTAAGGATACGAAGAAAGACAAAGATTCAGAGATTGATATATTGGTTATATATAACACTAGATTGTAAGATATTTTTTAAACATAGTTTTTTACAAAGAACAAAAAGGAAAAAAGAAAACTATTGCGTACAATATAATAATCAGTTATTTAGATAAAACTTTACAACAAAAAGTACTCGAGTATCACGATCGATACTGTATAGTCATAGATAAACCTAACATGCTCAATATCATCAGAACAAAGTTACACGTACCTCTAAAGCTTGTATTCAAAATTTTCATTCTGTTCGTTTTCAGACTGTGATTTTTTTTGTGAAACATATTTTTAAGAGATTTTCTACAGAACAAACAGAAATAACGAATAGCATGCGTGTGTCGGAAAATTGAGTACATGAATGTTTAATATATTTTTGTTGCCTTAGATTACTATTAAACTGAGAGTATGCCAAACTTTTGTTGCCATTTAAATAATAATTACTTAATGAAAGAACAAAAAAAACCCGTAGTATGTAATATGCATTAATTTCTCTATTATACAATACATAGAAGAAGGCATGGTGATTGTTAGGGATAGAGAGAGACAGTTTCTAAGTTAAACGTATATATTATACTTGCGCAAAAAATCATTCTCTGTCGGAAGACACGTTTGTTCCAATATCCGATTGCAGTATAATAAAAATTGAAATATATGTGCAGGAAGCAAATTCTCACTTGATCCGAATCTTGATGATGGAGCCTCTCCCAATGGCTCGCGACGGTCATTGGCAGACACGTCTGTTACATCGACAGCCGACCTTTCCGTATTTAGTTCGGCGACACGGTGTCAAGCGTTAGACAATAGTCTCGATACTCAAAGTAATATTTCGAATGCTAGCTCGGGCAGCGGTGGCTTACCTACGCCCAAAGCAACGCCACCACAACCGAGTCCAGATGTTGTACGAATTTATGTATCATATAGTTCGCCCATATCCGAGTCATATAAGGATGATCTTCCACGTACGCTCCCACGGACTTTAGAGACTAACAGGATCCGCATACGGGTCGATCCCGATCAAACGCCAATAGTGGAGAATCTCAAACCATTTTCATTAGAAAGTCCAGAAATTGAATTGGACTTGAAATAATAATCTATTCGATCGACAAACATTAATTTCATGCATGAGTAAAAGCATTTCATGACATTATGCTCACGAGGGAACCATACCGTGCGGTTCTCTCAAGTTTTAATGACAGATTTCTGCACGTGCAAATTTTACACTACCAATGCAGAATAATAATCGCATATGTCTGAAAGTGCACAATTAAGTAACACTTTCCAACCTTTTCTTTAGCGCAGATGAAGAACATATCAGTTTATTGTTTAGAAGTAATATATATCGTGTAGGTGACATTGTTGCTTTTCGAAATAACAAACGAATAGGATTTAATATAATTATATGACACTATTACATTAAGAGAACGAGGCATAGACTTAATATCTCAGTTGGTTTCGATTTAATATCACTTGTTTTGAATGGATTCTAATATTTCATATATCGAAGATCATTGTATAATTATCATTGAAAGTAGTATGTTTAGATGTATATGTATATTCTGTATTGGTAGATACGAAAGTTTATATGTGTAAAAAAGTTTCATTAAAATTTGATTGCATCGGCTTGATATTAAACACTGATTTAGATGAACAGAATTCTAAATCTGCATTGTATTATAAATTCGAGTATGCACATAACTATAATTATTGCCGTTTACTTTAAAAAGTAGTGATTATGGAATTAACGATAAACGTGATATACCATGGTATTTCTTGTTCTAATATAAATCAGTGTATGTTATATGCACTAGTCACGAATAATTATAGCCGTTTGCGCTTAATGGTAACTACTCTGACACTTTTGCTATGGCCTAATTTATGTTCATAGAAAGAGAGAGAGAATAGAGATGGTTGAACTTTATGTAATAAAAATTTATAATTTTTTGTCGATTGTTTCTAATTAACGATCAATAAGACTCTGAATAACGAATCGTATTCATGTATCTTATTGATTAATTAATTGATTAATTATAAAAGTAACAGCATAATATTTGTCATGTGTGTCAAATTATATAACTAAAAGAACAATAAGATGATAGAACTTTATGCAGAAAAAACGAATTATATATTAAAATTAATTAGAATATTTAGTAAAATATTTAAAAACGACGAAATTTTAAAGTATTATATGAATATTAATATATATATATATATGTAAGGTATTGCAACCACATTACAAATAGGAATATAAAACATTTAACATATAAAATGTATAGATAATTTCTGTAAAGTATGTGTTTCTAAATCGCTCCATTTAACGAACATTATAAAAGATATTTTGGAATCTACTATAAATTGGCCATTCTATACATACAAATATGAGTCAATTTTCCATAGTAAATATAATACTAAAAGCGATATTTTTGTTACAATACTATAAGCATATAGAATCTTTTTGAATAGTCATTATTATATTTTCAGTATTGTGTACATTTCTCTAAAAATTTCTATGTATAACTATCGCATACGTCGTGAACAAGTATATATACATAAAGTTCTATACTATAGAAATATTTAACAAGTAGATAACCATACATTATTGATATCTTCTGTAAGACACACAGAAACAGAATTATCTTCTTTAGTTGATTATAAATAGACGAGAATCAAAATG
Organism: Lasioglossum figueresi; assembly: GCA_028455805.1. Lineage (NCBI taxonomy): Eukaryota > Metazoa > Arthropoda > Insecta > Hymenoptera > Halictidae > Lasioglossum > Lasioglossum figueresi. The sequence goes on from CM052193.1 coordinate 3,090,032, forward strand.
TTGTTGTTTTAGAAATTAATTTCGTGGAAATTTGAAAAGTGGCATACTCGGTTACTGCTACTAATTACCATAGATATCTTGCAACATTCAGGAACTTATGTTTTATTATGACAAAATATCTAGCATCAGTTTTTACATTGTCAATTATTCTAAGAATTCTGAAATATGTAAAATGATTTGTTAATCGTTCATTTTAGGATCAATAAGTATGAGTTGGTGACATAATTTTCATATGATTTTGATATAATAAAAGCATAAAGATTTTAGTTGGTAGATTATTATAAAATAATAATCATATCCTTGAAAAAGTTACATTCTATAAGTATGTTAAGTATTATACTGCCACAGTACTATTAGTCTCTTTTTTATCTTAAGTTTTGCTTCTTTTTATAAAGACCAGTGACATATATACCATTGTATATACGTAGCATTTACTGAGAAAGAAAATCTTTCATTAGATATTACTTGAAGAAAGATGTCCAAACTAAAAAGGAAATCAATATTGTCAGAACTTTTGCCGTGGAATGTGAATATTGAACAGTCTTCTAATATGCTACATATTTATTGTTTAAATGTACAAAAAGTGTTTTAATGTAATAGAACACATGCTTTTTAATCCATATTGATTCTGTAAAACATTCCTGAACATACAGTATTCCTTAATGTATATAGAGTTATGAAACCCATGGCTATCAACCTGACAGCAATCACTTGTTATATTTAATACCATAAGGTAATATTTGTTAAATAAATATTAAATGTTAACGGTTTGAAACTTTATTGCATTGTAAAAAAAAAAAGAAAGTTCAAACACGCAATGTACAGTTATATGATAACCCCGTTTAGAGGTTGTATGACATTAAATTTTCAATAACCTAAAATATACATTATTAAAGTTGTAAGCCAAATATGGAATTGTAAAAATATGAAAAAAATCCAATACAAGTTCAGCGAATCAGCGAATTACGTATAAATTTGAAGATGTACATTCCTTTGTGTTACGTTAAGATTTGCAAATATTCTTTACTCGTTCATTAATTTTTAAGCCTATATATTGTACTTTAAAGACCATATTTATACATTTAGCTTTCATATATTAAATTAAATATAAGGTATGAACTTTTGCCAATTACAAACGTCGCAAGTACATTCACGTATTTTTTAGTTGTATTTTTAATATAAAAACACGACAAGAAATTTATATAATTCTTCAGATTACTTTTTATAAACATTTATATTGCAGTGTTAATGGCTATATTACTTTTAATGTTTTTTGTAATAGAAAATGATTAATCTTCTTTTTATACAGAAAGTAAAGAAACTTACTCTTATTCAAATATTAATGAAAAATTATAACAAATACTATCTAATCCGAAGAAGTTAGCCTTTAGGCTGTAATATAAAATGTGTATGCTTACTAGGTCATGTTTTCTGTAATTTTAGTATAATAATTCTCTTTGAATTAAACAAATGGTAAAAGTAATTTTGGTAAAGATGAGAGATTGCATTGCCTTTATTAAATCAGAAATTGATTTAAAACAGTGCTACATATATTTAATTGCTTCTAGTACAAGATCATTATCTTGGTCAACTAGATTGTAAAATACAAAAGTATCCATTAAAAATAACATATTGATTGTTTCGTTCATTATTCACATTCGTCTTATCGCACTATATAGATAAATTAAAGTTCAAATGTAATACCTGATGAAACATTTGTGTAATATTTAAAATTGTAGTTCAAGTCGATATTTTTTTTATACAAAAAATTTGAAAAATATGCGATATAGTATAATATAGGCTTGTGTGTATTATTCATAGGATACTTAGAACGAAAAGACACGATCTAATGACGCAATACTCGTATAACTTCTCAATGTCTGGTAAACCATGTTGTAAATTGATTGAAATCATCGAAATAGTAAATAAAAGTATGAATTAAACAGTCATCTCTTCTTTCAAGAATATTTACTTTTTAGTAACCAGTGTTAAATTGTTCAATCACTTACAAAATCACTGTCAATTTAACTAGAAATTAACATTCGAATAGCCGTTTTCGAAACAACAAGAACAACACAGGTGTATTTTACCATAGCTTTTAATTATTAATTTTATACAATGAGCTTCGATACTTATCCAGTAAAGCTTTGATCTAAGACAGGGAGTTTCAACTTGTTCCCCTCCGACAACCGCCAGGTCCCCACCATTAGTTAAATCTCTCCCCACTACTATGCAAAGGTGAGTTAGTGGGCGGCAGTATCGCCAGAATCGACCAAAACTGGTCGATTTTTCTACTTCGCCTTCTTCCCTTCCAATATCCTATTTCAGCACCATGAGCATAATCCAACATCCCCCACTAAGACCGTAGACTGATCACGTATTAATCTGGTTACCAGAGAGGGGGTAAACTGTATTCCCCTCGATTTCCTCGATCTGGCGATACTGGTGGGCGGGATGTTAGTAGTGGGATGAAGTCTAAGGGTGGGGGGAAGAACCTAGTAAGCGGAGAAGGTGCCGCGTATGACTCGCGAGCTACAAGTTGGAACTCCCTGATCTAAGAAAACAGAAACCGTAGGATCAACGAGAAACGAATATCCCCTCCACTACGGAGCGTACGCCGCGAGGAGCCGAGAATCTCAATTGCATATTCACCAACTTATTTATGGCATTTTTCTTTTCTTCCAGTATTTAGTGGTTTAATTGACATATGTAGTGTGCCTTCACACAAAGAAATAGTAGAACCACAGGATCTAAGAGACAGCACGGACCTCAGAGTTTGTCTTAGATTTTAGATGAAAACTTTACTGTACAGATAATTCATTGAAAAAAATTCCACAAAACTATAGTCGTAAACATATAATTTAATTTCTCTTGTACTTCACTGTTGTTCGTATTTGTCTATACATATTTTCTATGTATAAAACCAGAAAAAATACTCGTTTCATAAATCTTAAAAAGAATAAACACTTCGGTATTTATATAACAATACTAAATTAAAAAAAAGAAAACTTTATATAGCACTATGTATTTGTAGAAACGATTCTGACCAATTTTCGATAACACGTATAACTCTTAGGAGAAGAAAGGGTGTAGTCGATTGTTCGTGTAACTACTATTAAAATTAATTTTCAATGAATCAGTAATATAAATGCAAATACGGCAGCTAACTGATTTACTGGATAATAAAATATATGTAATACAAAATTGATTTTACTGTTGGTCTCTCGAATCGAAATGAATGTAATATTATTATGAAACTGCTGGTTTTCTGTCTCTCATTATTTGTTGTCCTGTATGATAACGCCAGAACATACTGTTTCCTCTTTTTAATTGGTTAGTAGCTGACAGATGAGACCAACAGTGCCGCCACCCATTATAAATTGGCATATGTGGAGGAAGACCGGCAACCAACCTATATTAAATAATAAATTGATGTATCAAAGTTCATTCAATTGTGATAGAAGGAATTCTATACGTCGAGCATGTATTAATCCAACTTACCCACAGTTATTAACAGCCATAGTATGTGATACTACCCAGAATGGATATGCAGCTGTCGTTGCTATGAGCTACAAAAGTATAACAAGAAATGTTGATATAGAACTAACGCTGCGTTGCTTCTACAGCAATCAAATACTCAATTTACTTACATTTACGGTAGGAACTACATATGGGTTTGTCGCTACATCAGATAGAATATATTTATCAATAATATAGATAGTTGTGTTGAATAATATCATCATAACTGCGGTTCCGATAAGTTTAGGCATGAATCCTGCATAGTATCCTGCAATTCCATTTTCTTTGTACACCTCCACAAACGAACAAAATAATCCACTAGAAATTCATAGAAAGAAAAAAGTGAATATTACTATAGTAGCAGAAGAATAATTACAGAGTAACGGTGACAGTATACTTGTATTTTGTTTCTCTGCCAATGAACTGTGCCATCATCCTTAATGCGATGACCTCTAATGGATGACTAAATGTTGTTGCTACCGTTTTACTAATTAAAACCTGTATTAGTTCACATATAAATGTCTTACATTGTTTGCTGAAACAGAAATTGACATAATCATTCGGGGGTAGACTTGTTTTTCCAGGATTGCAAGGGTTTGGGATGCGCTTTCTCATTCCTCAATAATGCAAAGATGGGGTTTTCCAATAGGTATACTTCCGAATAATGCAAATTACACTGCCTCGACTACTGAAAAACCCCATCGCATGCATTATCGAGAAACGAGAAGATGGAAAAACATAATACCAATCATTTCTCGCATAATACTAAATATGAAATTTCCGATTATACAAATATATACCTACTCTTTCGTTTCTTCCTCTTCTACTTCCTCTTCTTCTTCCTCTTCTTCCTTCTCTGCTGCTTTCTTTATATAGTTAGATGTTTTATTAAAAATTACTGTACCTATAATGTAAGCACACATCGTTGGAACAGCGCCACGATAACATCCAGATATTCCATCCACTTTTTTTATATAGTTTACTAAAACAACAAAATGGTAGAAGAATTTTATATATCGTTCGCAAACAAAGAATAAAGCAGATCGTGTAAAAACAAACGAATAGAAAAATAATTTATACTTCGTCCAAGATGATATCCGAAATGGAAAATGTGTACCTACTGTATTCAAATATATTAGGCAAAGCCAATGCCGGCTTTCTAAATAATATGGTAGTCGTAGGTCGTGGTAAAATCGGTTCATATCCAATCTGTTACAAAGAAGGATTAACCTCTGATCAATTATTGAGATCCAAGCGATTCATTGACAAGGCATGATTCTTTACCTGTATTAGAACTTTGGCATATGCGACTGGATGTAACGCTGTATTAATTACCACCTCAACTAACGAAACCGATAATTTCTTGTCCGGTACCTGTATCATATTTAATTCGAATTTCTTTTTGCCTAAAGTCTAAAATTCTCTACGTATTTGTTTGCGATTTTGATTTGCGAAGCGTGATTAAAGCTTCAATCGTTACAGTAAACCTCAGACAATCCTTCCACGATTTCGGCTCGAAAGCAGAATAACATTAGCCGTCAGAGAGTATATGAGAGTTGATGAGAGTGCTCACACCCGGGTTTTGGCTATGCCCATTATAGTGCTGCCCAGTGATGCCAGAATCGTGGAACCGTGGAACTTTCCCCTCCTGTGGATCTTTCCAGCCAGAGCTCGGCCGGCTGGGCCTCCCACTCTGGCCTACCGTCGTCGCACGTTGCCTCTACTGCGCACGTGTCACACACGAACGTACCTCTACTCTGCTGTGTGAGTACCTGTTCGATTACACGCGCGCTACACACACAAGTGTACCTCTTCCCTGTCCGTGTGAACTGCCTGTTCGACGTTCGATTGGTCGACAAGCGTTCCTGCGAATTTCACGTTACCGTTGTTTCGACGCATGAGTCGGAATCCGGAGATAGCGCGCATTCGATTCCCGGCGTTGCGTGGAGCACATTTTGCTTCTAATAACTTCTGATCTAAAAAAGATATCAAAATGAAATTCGGACTAAATTTTTTTTGTTGAAAAATCGGGTTTAATAATGTATACTGAAATATATTTTTTATTTTTTAAATAATATTTTCGTTGATTTTTAAGGTATAGCCGATAAGATGGTTAAAGTGCTCATCCAAATTGATTTTTAATCAGACCATGTTCAATAAAAAATTACGAAAAATTCATGAATATTCTACCTGATAGCATACACGATTGAGACCTTTTCAAACTTTTAATAATCAAAATAATACTATGTAGATATCTTCGAATATTTCGAAGGTAATTTCAAAGGCGCCGATTGGTGCAGCGGCTATTATCTCCGACTGTGGAACCGCTGAAGATTTTTTGAACCGGGTACGAATCCTGGTCAGATCAATTTTGTTTTTCGTTAATCAAATGCTTTTTCGCTTCCTAACCATATGATTGTTGTTAGATCATCGTAAAAACATTTCTTAACTATGTTTAGACTATTTAAAAATAATTTTTCGGAAAAATATTTTTGGAATTTTTTCGGCCTCTAGTCATTTACGGACTGTATTACAGCTCTACTTAACATTTTTTTACATGGAATTGTGCATCAACTTGACCCGTAAGTCTTTTATCTTGACTGGGTGACTTATTCAGTAAATAGAAATTAGTGCGTCATAGCAGAGAGGATAGGAGAGTGCTCACGCCCGGGTATAAGTTGCCACCACTTTTTGGCACGCTCACGCTTAGCACAGAACAGATCCCACACCCACGGTAGAGCATACTTTTCCCACGAAACAGAGACTACATCATCCAGCAGCATGTTTTAGCTGGATATTTATATTTAATCACAATATTGTATAAAATTAATTTCATTAAATATATTTCTATTAAACTTAATATTCCATCAATAATATTAAATTTTAATATATTTTTATTCAATTCTATATTTTTCCAGGTTAAAAGTGGAAGGGGGAAATCCGCTCTACCGTGGGTGTGGGATTTGATCCAGGCTAGGATTCTTTGTGGGGGTAGCACTATACCGGTGGCATCGAAAACCCAGGCGTGAGCACTCTCCTATCTTCTCTGGTCATATATATGAAAAAGTATTCATACAGAGACGAAATCTGTATCGAAACTTTCCAATTTCGTTTCCCCGAATTTACGACCTTGAAATCGTACGTGCGTACAGTGTTGTCGCTACTCGATGCCGATAGAGAAAAATGTCAAATTATTATGTTTTATGGTGTATTGAATAAAATACGCATAACAAAACGTATGTACAACTGATTGGTATCAAGTATTATGAAGAAGAAGAATAACACGATCAATTATCAAGTTCATGTTTTTTATCTATTCTCCCATCGGAGGCAATACCAATCGGAATGAATGTAACAAATTTCGAAAATTGTGTAGTCGACAACGCCATCTACCGATATAAGTTGAAATATCATTTTTCTAGATCATTTTTCGTCATGGGTACTAGTGATGTAAAAAGGTGTGCGTAAAGGATATCGTGCTGAGCTCATCTCACTATTTGTGATTCATCCAGATTCATCTGTTCTGGCTTCGATGGCAGAACTATGTGCGAAGTAATCGAGTAGTTAATGTGATGTTTTGCGAAGGCAATAACGAGGTGAGTCCCGATCATCTTTTGCGATTATAACGGTAAAAACTTTCGGTCCGACATTTTTCCTCGTGGCGAACGCAGATACCGTTTTTTCTTCTTCTTATTCTATCCAGAGAAATCATTTCGACAAACGCTAAGAGCATCGAACGACAGCGATTTGAAAAAAAATGTTCGATCGAGCTGTGCGAATGAAACGGTGCACATTCGAAATACTTCGTTCCGCGTTTAATTGTGACGAAATCGAATATTCCATTTGGCCGAACTGGGGGATAGAAAATAATCGTCGCGTGAAAAACAATTGACGGACAAACGTTACCGTTTCGAACAGGTTTATATCTATAGATAAATGTTTTGCAATGGAAACGAAGTTCCTTTACCGTACTATTAACACTTTCGTAAACGTCCGAATGAGTCGTGATTATTTATTGAAACGACACGGTTGTTCTTTCTTTCGTGGAAACAGTTACAGTTTATTGCGTGATATGCACCGTAATTGCAATCGCGCAATAGATGTTCCTTACGAATCATTCACGTTTACGAGCGTTTAGCAAACGTAGATGAACAATTCTGTGAAATGTACGTACATTCTTCTATGAGATGCATTAATCCTCTGCTAGATTTTTTTTTAGACAAACGTAATGCTGATAATAATTGTGAAATCAAATATTCGATGAAACATGGTCGCTTGATTTTTGTTTTAGAATGCCAATACAGGCACCACAGTGGACTGAATTTCTTTCTTGTCCAGTTTGCTGTCATGATTTTGATGTGGCAATACGTGGCCCTATATCATTAGCATGTGGTCATACTATATGTCGTACGTGCCTTGCAAATTTACATCGTAAACAATGTCCTTTTGATCAAGTAAGTGGCATCATAATTATCCTACAAGTGTTGGCTAAACTGTATTTGTAGCGGATAATATTCTAATCGACTATGTTTCTCTGTTTTCCTTATTAAAAATGTCATCCGTGCGTCAACTTGAATATTTATGAACTAAATGAAACTACATATCTTTCAGAGTATTATCAACACAGAAATAGAAAGATTACCAGTAAATGAAGCTTTACTGCAATTAGTAGGGAATCCTGTTCCCATAAATGTTGCAACAGCTTACCAGAAATTACTACCACCTGAAGACCATGCTAATTATTTGGCTGCTAAACGTTGCATTGAGGAACTTGCTCTATATCTCAAACCATGTCAGACAAATCCTACATTAGCTGCAGGTATTCAAGAAGCAAAAGCATATTTTGTATAAACTTACATCAACAAAGTACCTCTAACGGTATGAAATAATGTATTAATAAATGTAATATAGGTGGCATGGGACTAATTTCTCGGCCAATGCAAAGGAAACTAGTGACTCTTGTGGGTTGTCAGTTGGTTGTGCCAGAAGGAAGGGCGCGTGCGGTGAGAGCAGCCAGAAGTTTAGGAGAAAGATCGGTTACAGAATTGATACTGCAACATCAAAATCCACAACAGCTTAGTGCTAATTTATGGGCTGCTGTTCGTGCTCGCGGTTGTCAATTTCTTGGGCCAGGTATGTTACAACGAATGAAATACAGTGTCTTCTCGATAATTGTCCAAAACATGATAGACATAAAGACCAGACATTTGGGAAATTTATCGAGAAACCACTGTACTACTAAAAATGTTTTTAACGAAGCCCAACACGTGTAAAATAAATTCGTTCACATTTTGAACAGCTATGCAAGAAGAAGTGCTGAAGCTTGTTTTACTGGCTTTGGAAGATGGATCAGCTCTTTCTAGGAAAGTGTTAGTCATGTTCGTAGTTCAACGTTTAGAATCACATTTTCCCCAAGCATCTAAAACAAGTATAGGACATGTTGTACAATTGTTATATAGGGCAAGTTGTTTCAAGGTAATATCCGTTTTCAGTTTTGACTGTGGTGATCGTTTGTTCAGCGAGATACTTAATCAGAAAATTTCATCAGGTATCTAAACGTGAAGGAGATTCGTCGTTGATGCAGTTGAAAGAAGAATTCAGAACATACGAGGCTTTAAGACGAGAACACGATGCACAGATTGTACAGATTGCAACCGAAGCTGGTTTGAGAATAGCACCTGATCAGTGGTCTGCTTTATTATATGGAGATACCAGCCATAAATCTCACATGCAAAGTATTATAGACAAACTTCAAACTCCGCAGTCTTTTGCTCAAAGTGTACAAGAATTGGTTATTGCTCTTCAACGTACTCCCGATCCCGGACAATTAAGTAGTCTAAGACCTCAATTAGAACTGTTAGCTGCAATAGATCCTAGCCCAGGTACCATTTACTTCAAGTCGTATTTGTTAAATAAACGTTTGAGATTATCTTTGATTCTATTTATTATCGTTATTACAGAAATCGAACCTCCCACGTTAGCAGAATGTTGCGCAGCGTTAGAAGCTGTCAGAACAGTAGTTGCAGCATTAGTGGAATTCATTCAGCAACACGGTAACCGAAAAACACAGGATGGTACTCACAATGTAGGCCCAGGTCAACCAAAATATAAAGTGAGCATGTGTCGAGATCTTACACTTAGGGGATCTTGTCCAAGATCCACAAGCTGTACCTTTGCTCATAGTGACATGGAATTGGATAAGTAAGTTATGTTCAAGAAAAAAGAATATACGTAGTCGTGTGTGCATCGGATATTTAATAAACGATTTTCATTCATTCTATAGATACAGATCGAAAAATAGGAAGTTAAGTATCAGGTCAAATTTACCTGTGACCAACAATTCGGATATAAAGACGGACAAATCGGTTACCGGCTCAAATAATAAAACATACAAGCAAAATGATGATTTACCTTATCATTCCATAAAATCACATGATAATACTCATAGAGACAGTAAGTATTTGTAAGAGATAAAATAATATAGAAGAACGATCAAAGTAAACGATTCTTCGATTTTCTTTTCTAGATTTCAATTGTATAAATAAAATAAATCCAATGCAACATCACACTCCTTCAAGTGAAAACAATTTTGTTGGCTCTTTGACGAATTACATGTTACCACCTCCGCAAGGGGCGTCACCGATGGTACCCAACAAAAATATGGACATATATTGCTCTCATTACATTGTGCCCAATGCACCTGTTGATTATACGACACCCAATCTGAATATGTGGGACTCGTCGCAAGTTTCATCCAATGTAACTAATGGCGTTACAAATACTAAAAAGGTAAAGTAACTCTACTCTTTCTTTTATTTAATAATAGACGTAAGTAACACGCATTAAACTGTTACACATTTATGTCGCAGCAGCGAACAGTAGCTAAAACATTGGCAATGTTGCTACAACGTAGAATGGAAATTTTAAATGAGTTGGAAACTATTGTCAACAAACAAGTGCCACAGATAAAGACGGTACGAGTGCGCGATTACTGTATTATTGTTATAAATATTTTTCTACATATTCTTTAATATATTTGTTTTCATATTTTGTCCACAGAATTACGATATGCAGGGAGATACAGTATCGTGCAACTTCTCCATATGGACAAATACGCCAAGTAATCTCATGGTTCCTCCGTCAAATATAAATTGTAACAACAACTTTCGGTGCACAGATCCGATCTTATTTGACGATGAATTCGTGCCATTTGACGCGTCATCTAGTAATAAATACGGACCAATTTCTAAATTATCCAAAAACTTAATGAGGTAGTAATTACAATTCAAGAAAATAATTATCGATAGAAATTTAAATATTAATGGAGAACATAAGTGAAATTACACATTTTTTTTAGATCTAGTAACGGTGTACAACCTACCAATTTTTATACTGAAGGAACTGCACCTCCTCCGTATCGTCCCATGCCAACGGCGAACTCTATTACATCTTGGTATTACGGAAATCAGCGTAAGTAAAATTGTTCTCTTTTTGTTAAATTGCCCGATGTTTGTAGAAATTTAAAAAAAAACCTACAGAATAATGCTTTAATTACAGCTTATTCTGCTATTGCTGCGAACAGCGAAGTACAACCTATCAATACTTCCGGTTTTGGGGACAACTATATCACGTTTGGTCGAAATATGTCCGAGTCGACTGCACATACTCAACTGTCAAGGCCGGAGTGCATGTCTAAAGAGTATGTTGATAAATCTACAATTTATGAAATATAAATCTGTAACTAATATAATTTTTCAGCTTAATCCTGGAATCGCAAAGAGTAAAGCAACAGTTGAAACATCTTGAGAAGAAGATCAATGATTTGAAGGTATTATTAAATTATCGATTTTTAGACACTGCCACGGAATTTTCTTATATACAAGCAATAAATTTGTAATTACGATAGTCTTTGGTTTGGTGGAATTAGATTGCCGATCTTTATGCATTTACGAAGAAATTAGTAGTAGATTAGAAAAATTGTTTCTAACATAATAATCAATGCAGAATATTTTTATTTTGCATAAAAATCCGCAGTCTAGGTGGAATACAGTAAATACTATTGATGCAACTTGACCAGAACATTTTTTTATGTTGGATACACTGAAATATTTTGCATATTTTAATTCTAATATATGAAATATATGTTCAGCTTGCTACACAAGGAGCTACTTTCACGGCTGGAGAAAGGCTAGCACAAGAGCTGCAAATGATTGAAGCTGGCATTAGGGAAAAAGAAAAGGACGTTCGGAACTGGAGCCCATATGGCACTGTACCTTGGATTCAATCGTCAAATAATCTGCTTGGCACACAAAACTTCAATCAAGACTACAAACCAGAAGAGGTAAGTCGTGTTTCGTTCTAATAATTAGCTTAAAATTGAAATACGTGACTGTACTACACGAATTTTTTCAACATTTGTAAAAGATGTTATCGTGAATATTTCTATAATTCATTTATTTGAACGATTCTACAGGAAGACACATACGAGGCCGGTATTGCGAATGATATGCGAGAGTTAGAGTTGCGATGGGAGTTCGAACTTCAAGAGCAAGAAAAGCATTGGTCGAGTGAAGAGGACAATTCTAAAAAATAATAGTAAGACAGTAAATCTTACTAGATCGTCTACTTCTTAGATCTGACCTTATTCGTTTAACGGCGACATGTTCTTTTGACATGCGCGAAATAATTTTTTGTGCGAACTTCCATGCATCAAGCATGATACACACTTTTTCCAAGGGAACGACTGAAAGTGAAGAACAAAAAAAATAGAATTTGTACTATTTGCAAAGAATGAATTTAACGCCCTTCTAAATACAATTAAAATAAGAACTCACCACCGGACGATGACAATTTAAACATTATCACTAGATATTCAGAGAAAGGAAATTTATCATTCGCTCTTCAACTTTGTGAAAAATTTCTCTTGTTGGTATAGTGTAACATAAAAAGTGGATTCACTACTTTCCCATGTACTATGCCTTTGCAAGTCTCTTGGTACATAGTATTTGTTCTATCACCGTGAAAATGTGTACTATCCTCTAAAATGATAAACCAGCATAGAGAGAAAAAAAAAGAAAATACTAGCTGCAAGTATGTGATATTTTTAAAGAATTTGTTGTTCAAAGTTTGTCAGATCCTTCATGATGATAATTCATAACTTAGTTATGCAGGAAGTCGCAACATTTTTTATGTTTATTAGTCGCAGTAGCAATTTGTTATAGAGATCAATGTATTGTAAGAAGTGAGAGTTAGCCGCCGCATTGGGATTTACATATATAGAACCGGTGAAGGTTTGATAAGAGATCCGTTATGATGTTGTCATAATGGCAACATTCATTGACAAACTGATCGAACAGACGACAAGAAGCAGATTTGTTAAAATTTAACAGAAATTAATGTCAGTGTTTTATAAACATGACAGGATGTAGTATATTTTGTTTGTATGTTTGCACAATGAAGCAAAGGATATTATATTACTGATACATTCGGAAAGAATGCTATTTAACCTGCAACGAGGTTACATGATAAAAATATTACGAAATACATATAGACGTTATGCGTAAACACAAAATTAACATATTTTGTTAAAATTTTGACTAATTAAGATATATATTTGCTCTAATTAATATATATGTGTATGTATATATATATATTTATATATGTATACATGTATTTATATATAAAATTATTGATTTTTAGCTTATAAAAAAATTTTAAAATGTTATGTAGCTTTCTTAATAGCATTACGTTCTATGGTTCATGTTTTCATATCTGAAAATATGTTCTTGAATAAAATACGATAACTACAGTATATCGTCATAATATTTTGTTCATACTCTTACATGAAACTTATAGCTTTATATCGATCGTATTTATTGTTAATATTAAATTCCTAATGCTCTCAGCGCAAAGGTTCGATCATTTGTTGCTTGATTTACAAAGCAATGTATTCCTAAATTTCAAAATATTTTTAATTTAAAAAAAAAATTTCACAGACGCAATTCTAGTAACCCCTGAAGATTATCTGAATAAAGATCGAAGCATCGGAATTACTTTAGTAGGTTTCAAAAGTGCTTTGTAAATCAAGTAACAAATGATCGAACCTTTGCGCTGAGAGCATTAGTAATTTAATGTTATCTTACATGAAACGTTAACTTTTTGGTTTTAAAAATATTTTTTTACTGAAATTCATTTGCGTTTGGAATTTTAATTTGAATCCGACTCTCTTTAGAAATTTGATATACAGTAACAAGATCGTGGAAAACAATGTATAAAAAGAAACTTTATCTTATGCTGTGATTTTATTTTTTAAAATCGAACAACATATATTACTTAAATAAATAATCGATACCGAAAAGCCTCCTATTTTGTATTTTGAGTATGAAATGTTACAATTTCAAATACCGAAAAGTTTGAGAAAATTTTTTAGTACGTACGATAGAAAGTCATCTTTTTTTTCAATTTCTCATGGAAAATTATTTTTCAATTCCATTTGTGCCTGATAAAAATACTGTATCGCATTTCATTTACTATTTGTGACAGTGGTTTTCATATTATAATATTTTTACGCTGACGGTATATATTACTTTTTTCTTACTTATCAATAGATATTGACTAAACAAGCGGACTTTCAAATTCAGTAAACGTTTCGTTTTCTATTTTTTTAAATTCTCTGTTCATAACACAGAATAACTGATTGAAAGTCACTGGCTCAAAACTATTTTTTACTAAAAGGCGAATGAATTGAAACGAGACAGACTGTTATGTATGCGAGCTGCAGCTCTCACGTTTGTAAATATGTGTTCGATTTACGAACTTACGAGAAACGAAAACAGTCACATTGGCTTCCTCTTAACTATCACCTTAATTTCTTAAATGTAAACGCGGTTTGAATGTTAATATTATTGGAATACTTATATCTTGTTCTTATTTTCGTTCTTATACATGTATTCAAAAAGAAAAGATGAACGCTCCTTAGGAGAAATGCATGATAACGCAAGTACTTGATTCTACTGATAAGAAGTTTATATTCTTAATTACTATATTTTCTTCTCTTGCATTTCATATACGACAACCGTCGAGTAAAGAAAGTTTTTCTTCCCGCTATTCGACCTTATCTAAATATTTAATATAATTTGAAATATGTATTTCACAGAATGTGATAACGGAAAACATTTCGTCGAATCAAATACGTTAAATGAAGTTTACGACCTGTTTATAATGTAGTGATTTACGAATTGCAATAGCTTTTGGGTTCTTCTATTTTTTATGAAATAATATATAGCATAAATATTAATGATTCCAGTTTTAGTGGAAGTGACATTGTAGACTTTTATGAGACCTTTAGAGATCAAAGACAAAAGTTGATCTTTCTATCTTTCTCATTAAAAAATATTGTTTTACCTTTGCTACTACGAAACTAGATATGTTCATGTAAAATGATTTCTTTCAACGTGAAATGTGCCTTTTGAAACCATGCAGTACTACAAAGCTGAGTGAAACGTTTTATAGTTACACGCGTTAGTTTCTCTTCTCTTTCTCTAGTTCTGCGAATACAAGGCACATTATTCTGAATTAGAAAGAAATAATAATCCCAGAGCATAACTAGTTAACTTATGAAAAATTATGAGAAAAATGGTGCAATTTTATTTGTTTTTATTATTTGCCAATACAAATTTTTTTCATGTGTAGTGGAATACCATGATGTAAGAAACAAAAGAAAAATGTACCCGAATGTAAGAATAATTAGTTTAGTCTACTCCAGCTCATAAAAATCATGTCTTTTTAAGTTATGGTTGCAGTATTGCCAGTCTACATGGAGTAGCAGAAAAAAAATCTATTTTTAATACTTACACGAAAATACAAAGTTTTTTCCATTACAAATTTCAAAAATACGCGACACTCAAACACTAAACTATTTGTTCGACGATTGGCGGTAACATTGGTGTTATAATTACGTCTAGATTCGATGCTATATTTATATATTTGAAAACTATGTTAGAAACTTTATTTATTTTGTTACTGATTTCACAGATAAATCTGATAAAGACTTTAAAATTTATGTAGTACAAATTTTCTATTATGCTACAATGAGAATTTAATTTGCAATCGCTATACATTTATCATAAGGTTTACATTTCGAACATTACGAAACATGAATTGGCCACAGTACTGAAGAAAGTGTGTGACAATATTGCAGAAAGGGGCCACCTTTTGATTTTTGAAAAAAAAAATGTACTTTTTACACGAGCATAGTCTTCAAATTTTAAACCATGATTCCGAATATTTCGTTGCAATAGATCTACTATGATTGCAAATCAAACTCTGATGGTTTTACATGTTTGGTGGCAATTACCATTTGTATGTGTCGTAACATATACAAAAATTGTTGGACACAAATACTACATTGCGCGTACATATATTATGTGTATATGTTTCTATTCTAATTACTTTAAAGGGCATTTTTTAGTCTGAGCACAAGGTTGAATATAGAAGATCGAATGTTCCTTTCTGTAAATGAATACCGTCTTCAGAATTCGTTCAGATACAAACGTATGTATTTATCAAATTTATTAATTCCGTAAGCTACCGTTTCGCAATCGCTCCTCCTTTGTACACTATAAATGTAATTCCTTTACACGTACGACTGAGAAAAAAAGAAAGCCTTGTACACTTTACATGTTTCCGTCGTTTAAAGGAATTATGAAATTCGATAATCTTTCTAGTGATCCATTCGTCAGATGTTGCCCTTCGATATGTTTCTCTGTCGTTTTCTTTCTTTTTTGTTTTTATTCATAATACGATTCGTTAATAAATGTAGAGTAAAAGCAATGAGGGCTGTGTACACTGGGAAGTAATAAGCGCAACAATACTGTTTGTGCAAGCTTCAGATTAATTGCATGTTAAACATGTCACTATGTGTATAATAATACACGCGTACCTATGTTAATGGTATGAAGCCACATACAATCTATATTAACGTTCTTTGTTTGAACATATGAAAAACAATAATTATTATATACATATCGGTATATAATTGCATATAGTCAGCGCGCACTTGGCACTTAACAGTACGAATGGTACTTTTGTGACATTTATGTTAAATTAATCCCGATTGTAAAATTTTTGTTACATTAGTCGTAAACATAATGGGCAATGCATTCGAATACATTCAGACTCGTTAGACCTACAGGAAAAGAAAGAATCGATTGGAATTTTCATTTATTTAAATAGAACATCTTAATAGTATAGACATATGTATGTCACGTGTTCGCAATGCCCGTTGTGTTTAATTGTAATTGTTAGTCTGGCATTTTTAATGTATTTTTCTAAAATAAATAACTATGGAAAAACCGCATTATATATACATATATATATAATAATATAAAAGGATGGCATGTTCATGGTAAACTTTTTATATATTATCCCGATTCTACTATTCACCGCTAGAGAACAGATTTTTCAATTATTAATCATACAATTACAATGATAGGATTAATTTTGTGAATACATTTCCTGATCCATCGTGTAAGAAATACTTATCTGTAAGAAAAGGATATGTTATTCTCAGTTTTCGTTTATTAGTGGCACGCCATCACCAGACAAAACGAAATTCGAAATACGAATGCTTCGACAATAGGAAAGAACACTTGATTGGGGGTAATGGTGCATAAATGTCGAGATAAAACTCTTCGAATGTTTTATATCGTCTATGAAAATCCACGAAAGTTTAATGTATTTTCTAACAATTGTACTGTAAGTGAAAGTGTAATATATTTATCTATTCAACATACATAGGAGTACTTTTTTACGAGTCGTCCGTTCTAATGCTGATTCTAATTCGACCGATTTAATCATGTGCAGTGTAAGAAATATTAGATAAGCATGCAACAAATAAATGCAGTTATTTATATTTAATTTTTCAAAACAGAAATTTTTATTAAATTCAAACTATTCGCGCGTTTGGAAAATTCTCTTCATTACGGAGCATAACATTTTTCTAAAATTCATCGTTAGATGGCGTTGTTGGCCTCAATTGTGAGAAATCAAATATCCTCATTCTACATATACAGACATATAATAGCTACGCTATTTTCAAATATTTGCAACAGTATATAAATGAATTTGAAGAAATCTTTATCAAAATCCTACCTCTAATTACTTCCACAATGTATTAGTACATAAATAAATATTTAGTAACATATTTCAATATATTCTCTTCTTATCTCGACTGAATTCATATTTCCAGTTTCATAATTTTCTGAATTTCCGGATTGAGGCTCTATATGAATTCGAACCATTATTTTCAGCAATAATATTTGAAATTGAAATTGAAAATGAAAAGACAAAATACAAATATCTTCAATATTCTTAAAACAAAATACTATTTTCAAAAATTACTGCCTCTTTAAAGCATACTTTAAAATAAATAGGATTATTTACTATCTACTATTTAAAATGTTATTTTCCCCAGCTCTGGGAATTCGAACCATTATTTTCAGCAATAATATTTGAAATTGAAATTGAAAATGAAAAGACAAAATACAAATATCTTCAATATTCTTCAAACAAAATACTATTTTCTAAAATTACTGCCTCAAATTTAAAGCATACTTTAAAATAAATAGAAGATTATTTATTATGTACTATTTAAAATGCTATTTTCCCCAGCTGTGGGCTCTATCCTGATAAGTGAGTTCAAATTTCACGTGCCACGCGCGCCTTTGCCCAGTAGATAAGTTTAGTAGAATCGCGCACAATCCAGGACACTCCAGACTCCAGCGACACTGGATTCAGTAGTGCATAAACGGTTGTAACTGTTGTAAGGTTCCGAACGCGAGTAGTACGGTAGCCTCAGTGTGGTTCAGTGTTATACCGTGAGTGTACACGGTCGATTTTATTGAAATTACACATCGAGGAAGGGTGTGGAGTTCTGATCGTTTACCGTGGTCGACATTGATCTTTACAGTGGGCAAGTATTCAGTGAGAGAACGCGTGAAATATCGACGACGTGACGGCCACACGCAGGATTACGTTACTCGGTAGGTAGAAAACGTGCCAGTTATTCAGGGGAAAATCGATGCACACTGCTCGCGAGCCACGTGTGTGATGCAGTTATGAGTTCTATCGTAAGCTTGTTTAACGATCAAAACGTTCCGTGCAGTGATCAGAGAAAAACTCGGCGAGTGGAGACCCGTAGCCTAGAGAAATAGAAAGGAAACGGGAGAGAAAATAACGGTGACGTGTCTGGGTGTATGTGTGCGAGGATACTGTGTGAGGAAATCCTCGGAAATATTTGAGGAGCACAGGACGTGACAGAAACATGCCTGGTAATCGAGTAAGTGCCGTGCATGGCGTAAAGCCACCGCACTATCTGCACGAGTTGCCGGCCGAGGACGAAGAGCGGCTCGAGAAGATATTTCAAAGCTTAGATCAAGACGGAAATGGGAAAATCGACGTGAAAGACTTGTCGAAAGCGCTCCGCGAGGTCGGAGTCGACAAATATTACGCCGAGGTAAGCTGAATTTTGGAAAAATTGCGTTTAGCTCTCTGTTCCTCGACGTAGGCGCCAACGTACGATCGAACAAGCAATGCGGACGTCACATGTGACTTTCACATTCCTGATAGATTCGTTGGAAAATACCGACTATCAATTACTTTTTACCCTGCCATTCACGTTTACTTTACCGCTCCATTCATTCCAGTCGCACTGCCGCTGAAAATCCTGCTATAAGCGAAATTAGATTGTTCGCTCTGCGAAAACGCGTGTACGCATGCACACCCATTAATCGCGTACTGCAGATGTTACATAAAATTCAAAGTTTTCGCGTGCTTCGAAAATATGATTTTAAACTCATCTTTTACGAATACAATAAAATGTTCACGGTATAAACGAGGAACGATCAAATATTCAATTCTGTATTTCATTTATTACATTATGTACGTATATGTAAATACGTATATTTTATTTCGATTTTTGCGCCTGTAATTTGCGAATTTAAATTTCATCGTTATGTAATTCCAGCTTGATAAACTATTGGAGTATTCAAATTGTATTCAAAGATATGGCAGCTTCTAATATTAGACGGTAAAGAGCAAAATATCAATTGGCTACAAATAGTCTGTGAATATTTTTACCGGATTTTTGCGGTTTCTCTGTAGTACTTTCAAAGAACCCACAAAAGGATCTATATATACATATATACGGAGCTCGAACTTTTCAGTATATTTATTACAAATAAAATATTCTTGAATACAAATTTTTCAAGTATCTCACGATCACGTTATTTATTTTACCTACAATACAGTAATTGTTTTTTTTTTTTCAGGAATTCTTGGCTAGATCGGACAGCACCAAAAGTGGCGACATTAGCCTCGCGGAATTCATACATTATGTCCGCGAGCATGAAAAAAATTTACGTCTACAGTTCACCCATCTTGACAAGAATAAAGACGGTTAGTAAATCTGAACAAGAAATGTTAACTAATGAAATGTTTTCAACTGCAATGCAACCCCGACTTATCATTGAAAATAATTTATATTGCGATTTTAATGTATTTGCTTCGATTTTTTCTTCATTATACTACTTATTGACATAACAGGGTCTTGAACTCGTCTCAACCCGGAGACACAGAAAGTTTGACTAGTTGAGCGTCATTATCTACTGTGTGTTCCGGATAAGCATCACCCACACGTCATCCTATGTAACAGTAGATAATGATGTCTGCGATCCGAGGGGTTAAGGCCGCTTCAAGGTCGTATTATGTCCCATTAAATTTTTGCCGCAATATAATTTCATTACATTTATTTATTACAATTTATTACGGTTATTGACAAATTAGAAAAAAAAGGAATTTTCGAAAATACGAATCGAAGAAAAAGAGACGATGTTTCATTTAGACGCAACATTTTTTCTAAAGCGATAATAAACTATGAACGACACTAAAATCTAAACACGAACCTGTACCAATGTTTACTACGTGTCAGGGAGATCAGATTACTGTTGTCGTCATTATTTCTTATTATTCATTCGACATTGACACATCGTCGTCCGGTGCTGCGGAAAACACAATTTTCTTTGTATAGGCCGTATTTATGACTCGCACTTTATTGTTTCAGGGAAAATTGACTTGGAGGAATTGATAAAATCGTTCGAGGAACTAGGGATAAAGATGGCCGACGGCGAAGCGAAGAAATTGTTGCAACGGTAGGTGTTTGTAAAGCGACGATTTATGTGCGTTTGTGCAAATCGTTCGAACGACGTGTAGTTCAGTAGAACTTGTAGTTCAAGCTATACGCTGCTCTGGCGACAATAGCATGAGTCATCGGAGCATTGCGCACGGGGATCGATACGTTGATACATAAATCTTTTTCTATTTTATAATTTTTATTCAAGATATAAAACGATTGTTATTTAAAGAATCGCTATCGATTCACATTGCTTGTGTTATCCGATTTATAGAATGGACAAAGATGGAAGTCTTACAATTAGCTTCAACGAGTGGCGAGATTTTCTACTTTATGCCCCAAGTACCGATCTCCTGGGTCTTATCGAATACTGGCATCATACGAACGTAAGTATGTTTACCATTGGTGTAACTATATTAGAATCTAGTAAGTAAACATAGAATAACATCAAATAAATAATATATATATGTCTTTCATTTTTTTTAAATACTTTAATACAACATGCACTATTAACTAATGAGTCTAACATATTGCCCTTGATGGCGTCCATCAATTTAAATAAACATATATACAGTCAACCTCTCAACTAGACAGCGGATCTTTATGCAAGATAAAAATTTTCTACCTGAATTGCAACAAACTCGACTAAAATAGAAATGAATTTTCTTTCTTAATATGTCTATAGATGCATACTAAATGCATACAATCCGCTGTCTACTATTAACAATCATTGGGATTTCGTATACAAACTAAATCCTGTATCATTCTAAAAAATAGTATCGAAGAGACTTACTAACAACAACAGAAAAACTTGAAATAATTTATTTAATAAATTGTTACGAACGAGTTTTCGTAGTGTCTTTATTTTTTTTCTTGGTCCTCTTTACGATTTACGTGTCAATCGTTTCCGTAATGATTGTTTGGAAACGTGGTTCCGTTTATCTTGAACAATCGGTAAAAGTTACGCGTTCAACCCTCGTTAATGAAACACAAATGCAGCTGCGCAAATGGCTCTATGCGTCTGCCCGCTAGATAACCATTGTACGATGAACTCGTGGATGTAGTTTGCATGTGTACAAGTGGTAGGAGATCGAGTCGATTCCGGGCCTCTGATTGGTCGACAGAGGGGGCTCGACCGGAGATGTGACGAGTGGCTGTCATTCGAAATGACCTTGATAATCTGCCAGCTGTTTCCAGCACCTTTCCCCGCTCTCTGTTAGACGTCCACCTCTACTCGTCGATTCGGTTCGTACGCGCAAGCGCATTACAAGCGCGCACGCTTCATGCGCACGCGTCCTTAAAGCCTCTTTCTTTTTTTATCCCCGCACAATCGCTTACCCTCACATAGTGGTCGGAAAGGGTTGCAAGTTGAGCGGATGCGCTTTCTAAAGTTGTAATTCGGTTTTCGAAACGGTCGTCGAGTGAAACCTTGCATTCAGAGTGATTTCGAAATTGGATGTCCCGATTATTAAATTTTCAAATTCGTGTTCCAGTAACGAATCACCTACTAAACGTTACGTCCTCGCGGAATTTGTAACCCTGACACGATGCATAGGTTTAGCGCACACAATGGTAGGAAACGATGTTATGCTAATTTATCAACGCACCAACGGTTACTTTAAACGTGATAACGATCGGAAAACACGTAAATTATACATATATTCGCGATAACTTTATATCTCGTTATCGAACAAACATAAAGCTTATAGTTATATATACCTACTGCAGAACTGTGTCTAATTCGATCTTTATTTTCTCTACCTAACCAAATATACTGCACGAAAAAGAATCAATGATAAATGATCATTTTACATTAGAATTATTCGATGAAATTACACGGATTACTCGAACAAGAAATCAAGTCGAATTTTCTCGTAGACAAATGAATGTTTATAATGGAACGCGGTACACTTATAACATTTTCTAGTTTGAACTTGATTGTAAGCGGCGGGCTTTCTTAGGGTGGCGAAATATGTATCAACGTTTCGTCAGCCGAGTATGTGCTAGGCTGTGAGGTCATCGTCTGCTGGGTACAGACCGACTACATGTATAGTGCTGTACCACAGATCTCGGAGCCCTAGGCCTAGAGACAGCGCCGCCACGAAAACTTGTCGTCATAAATTTTAAGAGTTCTGTGTGCGTGGACCGACTCTTTATGTTCCCTCTAATTAACCATCGAAGCAAGTAAGACATTTACGTTATTCCTATAAGTAGTTGTACAAATAGAGAATTACGTTCCCTCGTGACTTTCAACTGATTAGAGTTTTCCGAGCGTGTCAATCGCAATGAAAATGTACGAACATGTTCACGTTGCACTCGTGTGTCAATGTATGCACACGGAAACGTAAATACATGTATTTGCCGTCGTTCGGTCCAGTATCAGTTTCCTCAAAGGATGACGTGCTTCATTATGCCCGGGTATTTCCGTGATGCAGCTACCATGACCGGATCGGTCTTAAGTAGTGCGTACTTCGCGCGGGCACGAACGTCATTAAATCAGTTCAACAAATTTTTCTCTTTTCTTTCATCTCCACTTCCTTGTATCCCCATCGACCTTATCCAAGCTCGCAAAAAGCATTTTCCCGCTTTGCAGTTGCTATGGAAAACCATTGTATCTCAGGTGTCGCTACATTCAATTTGCAAGTCAGGATGGTTAACTTTCACGTGAAAAGAGGCCACGTGGGTTATGCATTCTACGCATATTTGTCGGGAGCCAGCTAAAACGTACTTAACAACTTTTCGTTACTCGACCATATTGTATTTACAATCTCGAAACTTTAAATGTAGCGTTTCAAGCATAAACAAAGGTGTCGACCGCACTAGCAAATATTTATTTATGTAAATAGTAACAGTAAACATTTATTTATGTTGGACCGATGTAAAGTTCCATGTAATAACCAGCTATGTAGAAAGTGGAGTGCGAGTAATTGAAGGTTAAATACGGACCTTTCTATGTATAACCTTCAATCGTTCTGACAACGTAATGTTGTAGTTACTAAACTGTAGATGTTTTGGGGTCTAATTTTTCGGAAACTGGAATAACAACATGTTTATCGAAGGTTCGGTCACATATTTTTCAAACATATGGTATAATTAAACATTTCACTATAATACACATTTAAGCTAAAAATAAATTACTTTGCCAACGTATGTTATATTTACTTTCTTTTTTTTAAATACATATTCGAAATGTGGTAATAACATACTTTAATTCAGGTTATTCACACTAACCGTACCGAGCGCAAAATGTGACTGACACGCGTTGTTTTATAAAAATCGTAAGTTTAAGTTTATTTAGATTTTTCGCAGTTTTTATAACGACACGAGCGAAGAAAATAAAATATGCGAAATCTGTCATGATTGAAATAATACCATTTTACTTATCTAGTAAGTATTAACTAGTGGACGTTTTCCACTAGTTTTTGCCTAGCTCTGTAATAGTTAGACTGCGGATGTTTATGCAGTTTGCAATTTTTGTAGACGAATTTAAAGAAAGTGGAATAAAATAGAATTCAGCCGTTGCAGATCTGAAATAAATAAAAACTGTACTAAATTCTGTACAATTTGATACTCCGGCATATTTTCAACATTTTTATAAGCCATAAAAGCATAAAGATCCGCAGTCTAGTAATAGTCAAAGCCGATTTATATAGGTATGTACCCATTCTAACAGGTATTCTCCCAGTATACGTATTATGTGACGCACGTTGTAGAGTAGACGTAAGATCATGGTGGGGGTATCCCCGGATGAACCGATATCTTCGTTCCGATTCCCCCACCGTTTCTTCGCGCTCTTCAGTCTCTAGATCGGACTCCGAGCTTTCGAATCGCTGTATCGTGGCGAGGCTCGTTTTCTTTGATTTGCTGTGCATATGAATCGTCAAATAGTTCTCGGTTCTATTCTCTCGCTTGTTCTCTCCGTCGTTCACGTGTCCTCGGATACAGCTGACACGAGGATAATTCACGTTGGTATAGCACGCGGATCGAATCGCGTCCTAGCCTAAATATTTTCCGGTCTAAGGGAGTCGCAGAGTTTTTGGGTGAAAACCGTTTGCCGATTTCCGTTATACATATTCGGTAGGGATGTACACGTTAAAAAAGCCGGGGATTTTGAAGCACGAGAGCATCCCATCTACCTGCCAGGTTTGCGAGGAATTTCTTCAAGGCTATCATGAGCTTCTGCAACGGGTGAGTGTCTCACCATGCTGTTCCAATGTAGCTATCTATGGGCAGTCAAAAGGGGCAACGAGTCCAAATCTGGCCGGGAATTACACCGCGTTTCTAACCTCTATCGTGTATTTAAAATAGAATTTCAAACGTACGATCTAAACGCCGAGAATACTTCTGATAAATTTTCTAACAAATCCGAACCGATCGTGCACGACGATTCAAATCCGCGTTTCGTTACGGATTTTGAGGTTAAACACGAGAAATCGTTTGATACACCGTTACAGATTTCCGTCTGCGAAGTCGGTTAGAGGTTATGGTAAGGCTAGGCGAAAATTCACGTGGCGGGAGGAGAAAGCGAAAGCTTGGAAGAACCGTTCTCATACATTCTTGAACGCTCCGACGACATTCTTGCGAAATTCAATTCGGCTGATAAAACGACGGCAGTATTTGCACAAATATTTGCGTATCGAATGTTAATTATCGGACAGTTTACGATGACGCGGTGTTGTCAAGTAAAATAATATCGAAACTTGTTGCCTGTATGCTTGCATTTATATATATATATATATGCAAGCATATATATATATGTATAATTTATTAGTTAAAAGTCAAGCCAAAAACGGTTCGAGAAAAACTACTAGCTGACCGGCAAAAATTGACAGCAGCTAGACGGAACACGTGTTCCCATTGATTCCGCGCTCGCGCTAATGCTGTAGGAACCTACATTTTAAATAGCACGAGAGTGAAATGTGGCTTTGGCGAAGAATATTGAGAGCAAGTTTCTAGCAATTGAGACACCATAGCGTTAGGTGTTAATACATTGACAAATTGCTGGACTCATTCATGCAAAGCGATGATTCATCGTGAATGTAAAATTTTCTGTCCCTTCTCCGGTTTGTTCGAGATTGTTCTGCTTAAACATTCCTTCGACGCGAGAGCAGTAGACTTCGCGCGGGAACATTAGTACCGTTCGAATACATGGGAAATGAAACTACCGATTGGTAAAATCAATTTCAAATTATCAAAATAAATAGTTGCACAACGAATTCTATCTTCAATTAATCCTATATTTCGTTTGTCTTTTAATGCCAGCCACTAGTGTTGATATCTATATTTTTTATCGCCGCACCTAAGTCTGACCGTCCTCTATTATTAAATTAATGCCATTATGTCAGAAGACATTTAGGCAGGATTATTGTATATTATATGTCAGTGTAATTGCATAAGACTGGTAATCCACAGATAACAGTATTAAACACAAATAATAGCGTAAAATACGTATGATTTTCGATGATGATTTATTTATGAATTGAGCAATTTATTCTGCGCTTTCTGCTAAAAAATAGAATTCTTGAAAAATCGCTAATATTACAACCAGAGTATTAGCATTACTTAGACTATCATTTATGAGCCATGCCTCGATATGAAATATGTATGTTGTCCGGTGACCGGACGATTGTTATCCGACACTCGACTCGCGATATCGATTTCCTCGTAATTTCTAACCAACATTGCCGTTCGTATTTTTGCGACAGATAGTAGATCGTTAGGAAATAAAATAATTCAGTTGGATTCGTTGATACAATTTTTTCATCACATCGGGAAGTTGCAAAAAAAATTTAACAGGAATTTTAATCAATGGTTGCTTACCATATGTCTATCGTCCGTTCGTTAATCTTATCAATAAATCTTTTTAACTCGAACATTTAGCGTGTACGATATCAACATATAAGCAGAAATTCCATTTTTCTGTGAGAAAGCTAGGTTTTCAGATAATAAAGCAATTATTTCAACATGATACAATTTTTCCTATAAAATTTCTGGCCTGACTACACTATACCGATATCTATACACTATACCTAACCCAGATCCAGTGGCGGATATAACGGTAAGCGGACTAAGCGGCCACGTGGGGCCCCGGGATATCATAGGGCCCCGAATTTTATATATAAATAAATTTTCAAATTTCTAAATAAATTTATTTTATGTGTAACGGTAAGAAATTTATAATTATTTTTTCTTTTAATAAGTTTACGAGAGTTTTCTTGCAATTTCGTTTCTAACTTGAGTTTGTGGGCCCCAAAATTTTTACTGCTTGGGGCCTCCACATGACTTGAGCCGCAACTGCCTAGACCTATACCGATGATCTTCTGGCGCTCACTATACATCAAACGATCTCCAATTACATTTTTCATAGGCTCTAAAATTACTATATACGTGTTTTATTAACTATTACCCTGACGGTAGATCAATTTTCTTTAATATCACGATTGTTCTGATATTAGCTTATCCACGCGATGTAACGGCCTGCATGAACGCGAGTCAAATGGATTACGATACCCGATTGTAAGCGTTCTCGTGAATTCTCTGTTCCTGCCGCACAACCAGGATTAAAATAATCAGTCTCGTGACCAGCGTGTCTTTACGCCGGGAGAGATATTAACCGAATAGATGTGGATTTAAAGGCGACATTGGGCGAGACACCAAGTGCATCTGTTGGCTAGCAGCCCGAACATAACCACAGAAAGCTGCACACTTCTTCTACCTTTTCAGTTCTGTTTGAAATTCGTTCAACCAAAAATCGAACACGCCGCGACACGATTGAATATTTCTGTTTTACATACGTAGACAATGGATATCGCCGCGGACGTCGATGCCGACCACTTCTTCGTGATTTATCAAGTGACGTATTCGTTTCGATTTTTCGGTATTCTTTTCCTTCGTGCTCGCTTGCTTACATCTATCGGACAGTGCAACAGTTTAAAGAGAAAAGAAAGCCTTCGGTGACGAAACACTTGTTCTTCAGACGGTTTTCTTTTTTTTTTTAAAGAAAAAACCTTAACTTCCTTAACCCTCATTTCACGAACTGAATTTGTCCCTCGGTGTCAAATTGACCAGTAGTAAAAAATTGATTGAATAACAAAGTAAACAGTTATTTTTTATTCAAATTGATTAGTTAACATTTACATCTTAGGTTTTTGCATTAGAAAAATGACAGTAATGAAGTTTTGGACAAAGTTACGTACAAATACCAGAACAGTATGACTTTTTGGGGGAAACTGTCAAATTGACACGAGGAACGGACGGCACTCATAAAGATTAAATTATACCACGAGTACCGTTATCTGAAATATTTAAATGTATTCCGAGATCTTTACAAGCGTTTCTCTACGATAAATTTCCAGATAGATTAGCAAAACGATTACTCGCCGATCGAAATGTTTTACGACATTCTTTTAAGCAGTAATGACGATAGAAACCTCTTGTGTAATCAATCGAAGATGTACAAGGTCGAAATCTAATTCATTGAAACCCGACAATGGATCCGGCTTCCCCGGGGCAATTTCGTAATTTCGTCTATTGATTTTCCGTGTTCGAAAATTTCAGTCCTACGAGAACAGGATTCGATTGAGAAGTATAGTCAAGTTTAGTGGATCTAGTGCAAAATTGTCGAGGGTCCACGGGTATCATGGTGCGGCACTGTTTACGGCACAGCTACCTTGCTCACTTGCTCTCGCAATTATAGAACATTTCGATATATTAAATCTCGGAAAGAAAAGACTCGGATTATTTCTATGACGAGCACTCGTTCGACACGTGCTACGTGAACGGCTGTGTCTACCTTCGTGCTATTTATCGAAATATCTTCCATATCCAGTTGATGATAAAACATTCTTTTTCCCCCCACTTCGTGCAGACAATAATATAATTTTTCCTGTTATTAACTTAAAGTAACAGTTATTAAAAATGATTAACCTTTAACTCGCACTCTACTTTATACATAACTAATTACGTGAATAATGCAAAATAGATACTTTAGATACTTTAATGTAAAATAGATGTTTACTGGTGTAGTCGACGCCTTTGTTTACGCCTGAGACACTACATTTAAAGTTTTGAGATTGTAAATACTATACGCGAGTAATTAAAAGTTAACAAATCTGCGTACAGTGAGCGTACAGGTATTCGTACACCTTTTAAAAATCAATAACTTTTTAAAAATTCAACCCGGCAGTTTGAGTTTTTTTTTTAGGTGTTAGAGGGATTAGTTTTTTTTTGTTATTGGTCGCAATTGCGGAGGAAAAAGTAAAGGTTACGGTACAGATAAAAAATGTAAAACTCGTGGCTTTTACTTTCTCCTTGGCAATTGCGACCAATAACAATTTAGAGAAAAAATTATTTACGCATTAGCTGGTAAACTAATCCTTCTGGCGTCTCAAAAAAACTCAGGCTGTTGGGTCAAATTTTGAAAAAGTTATTCGTTTTGAAAATATGAGCGAATACTTTGTACACCCTCTGTAAGTACTAATTACTTTTCACACTGTATATCGTTTAACTGACAACTCTGTAAACTGAAACTTACAACATGATTTTTAAAGATGTTCTAATTTTTAATTCGTGCGACACCAGGCCGGAGTTTCTAAAAAAGCACGGTATATACGTACATGTTTTTCTGTCGACCTTTGAGATCGTTGCCGAGCGAAATTCCATTCGGCGTTTTCGGTGATCCTTGAATATTGGCGGCCGATTTGTATGAACTTTCACTTATCGACTATCCAATGCCCGGCCGGTGCCAAACCGTTTTCTAAATATTGTTCTGGTGTGTGTTGAAATTGTCAAGGTCGTTTCTAGTGGCGTACACATTGAAAACCCGTCTCCAACGTAAATTAAGCCGAGCCGATCATTGGAAATATCACCCCGGCACGTGGAAAAATGTGATGTAACGTCTGCGTCTGATAAGACAGTCGAAAATCGGACGCTGTATATTTCACGATGTCTGGCGTGAAAATTACAGCTGATCGGAGTTCAAGAATTATCTGACACGTGGTGTTCCCCGACTACCGGATCGAGTACAGTCTGGCTGGCGGTTGTGATTTTAGCGCGACTGATCATAATAAACTAGTTAATACCAGCTTCTTTGAGTGCAAGGCAGATAACGAGATTCTGTCGTAGCATTTAATTCCTCGATAGGATGTGTTCCACCTTGTTCATCTTTCCCGAGAATAATTCAAACGGACATGTTCGAGCGGCCACACGATTTGTGTACCGTGTGTACACGAATTTGTTGTGCGCACGCTATAAAAAAAATATATATATAAGAACGAATCAGATAGAACATTAAAACGTATGGAACATGGAGGTTAGGAGGTTTAATCGTTTGCGGATCATTTGCGCACGACTTTATCGAAACGAAGTTCGATTATTCGCGCTATGGACTGTCTTCAAGTGCAGTTTTGCCCTATTCTCGGTACATAACGTGCGCATAACCATAGAAAAACACGATGCCGTCGTCGCAATCGCAATGCATTGTATGCGACACGATTGATTATAATTTCTATGACGGTTTTCAGTATATGGATATTGGAGAGGACATTGGCGTCCCCGAAGATTTCACGACTAGCGAAATGGTCTCTGGAATGTGGTGGCGACACTTGGTGTCCGGTGGCGTAGCCGGTGCTGTTTCACGAACGTGTACCGCCCCTTTGGATCGGATTAAAGTGTACCTGCAGGTGAGCTTGAGAAATAAACATTACCGAGAAAAGGATAACGGCCGAATATAATACGGCGATTTTTTTCTTTTTTTTTTAACGAAATTTACAGTTTCCAGATCAAAGAAATGTATGTCGAATATTTTTCTAAAAATCATCCATATCTAAAGGGACGACGAGTAACAACGTTGAGGATGGAAAACTCGATTTTCCTCGATATGTCAACAGCTGTTCACTCTAGAAAAAATAATTGTGAATTTTGTTAATAAGAAATTTATCTAGGTATGGATGATTGGCAAAGAATAGGCAAAAATAATTTTGTAATGATTATCTGATGTGTAAATTTCATAAAAATCGTCTTTTCTCTTTTGAAATTTTGAAATTTTTTTGTTTTTGTTCTTCGGATAATTTTTTCATTAAAAAGTAAGGCACGCGTCCACCCCTATTAACGCTAACCGTACCACGACCGTAATTATTGAAATTATGAAGATTCTCCCCCATCAGAAATTATTTAATAAGTTTCTTTATTTAATCACGTATTATTGTAAAAATTGTGAAAAATTTCTATAAGTTCAGTCTTGTAATTTTTATAAAACAATGTATATCTGACACATTTTGTAGCCGGTACGGTTAGTGTTAAAAAAGTCTAAATATTGTAAACAGTGAGATTGTAATAGAGAAAATGGTCAGCTTCAGCTATGTTTTATTTTATGACGAAGAAACATAATTCCAGGTACACGGAACCCGACACTGCAAAATTATGAGTTGCTTCAGGTACATGCTCCGTGAAGGAGGATCGATTAGCCTTTGGAGAGGGAACGGTATAAACGTACTTAAAATCGGACCTGAAAGCGCGCTAAAATTCATGGCGTATGAACAAATTAAGAGAGCAATTAAAGGAAACGATGTTCGAGAGCTCGGATTATACGAACGATTAATGGCAGGATCGTTAGCCGGAGGAATCAGTCAGTCAGCCATATATCCGCTAGAGGTATTATAAGAACATTAGCAATAGTGCAGCAGAGAACACGAATGAAAGTATCTGTACAAACTACGACTATTCATTTCGAATGATTCCTTAATTATCTGTGGAATCTAAGATCTCTAAGAGTACATCTGAGAGATGTTACAGAAAATACTATGTAGATGATCCAGAGATGCTTCCATCAGTGCTCCTTTTGGTAATAGTAATAGTAATACAAGTCGAATGTTTATTACCTGATACTGATGCCATGGCTGATGTGTTTCAGGTACTCAAAACTAGATTTGCGCTTAGAAAAACAGGAGAATATTCTGGTTTACTCGATGCCACAAAGAAAATATATACACAAGGAGGTCTAAAATCTTTTTACAAAGGTTACATCCCAAATTTAATAGGAATACTTCCATATGCTGGTATTGACCTGGCTGTGTACGAAGTGAGTACTTTTAGAATTGATGTAGTATTAAATGTAACAGGTGTTCTACGATTCTAATATTTGTCTTTCCCTTCTAGACTTTAAAGAATAGGTATTTACGAACACACGACAAAAACGAACCCCCACCGTTTTGGATATTATTACTGTGCGGAACAACTTCTAGTACAGCTGGCCAAGTGTGTTCATATCCGTTAGCTTTAGTTAGGACACGATTACAAGCTGATATTGCACCAGATAAATCTCCTAACACCATGGTCGGTGTTTTTAAAGAAATTATTAGAAACGAAGGATTCCGTGGATTATACAGAGGTTTAACACCAAATTTCTTAAAGGTATAACGCAATTAACCATAAAAGTAGGTCAACTATAATTTTATAGAAGCATTTATAAGCTTATCTATTTTCGATTTCAGGTGGCCCCAGCTGTATCGATTAGTTACATAGTCTACGAGAATTTCAGAGGATTACTAGGTGTAAATATGACGTGATGAATATTTATGTTAGGTGATATTAATTTAATTAAATTATTCTTTAAATCTATCTAAAGATATATAAAGCCATTCAATCATCGGCTAGTATAATAAGCAATTTGGGCACGCTCCGCCCCTTGTTGAACGTAATGTCGCTTATTTATTGTTAACTTGAGGCTTTCCCAATTATTTAAGCGTTCACTACTTCTATTTCTCTCGGACGTATCAAGCTATCATCGTATATCGATTAACACACGTTTGTGAAAGATTTCAATCAAGAGAGGCTAATTGTAATAAAATGGCCAGTATAGGGGATTCGAAATAACTTCCAATGCATTCGTACATGTACATTGTGCGTATGTTCGATACATGGCATTAATGGTTCAGTTGTAATCCCTGTTGATTATCTACATGTACATTTTTGTTTCCAAGAAGCAGAATAAACGTGTAGATTCTTCATTTCGAAATAGAAACGATAGTACAAAAATCTTCGGAAAAGAAGTATTACGACTTAATTTCATTAATTTCATTTTATCTTTTCTTTTTATGAAAAACACAAAAATGAAGAAAAATACATTTGGTCATTGAAACGCAAAAGACAATTTGCAGTGCAAAGTGTAAAGTGCTTTGAAAACAGTTTAACATGTACATGTATTGATAATACGAAACATGGTTCTATCAAAATATAAACGAATCTATTCCTTAACAAATACACTAGAAAATGTTGCAAATTGTGAAAATAAGAGAGTAGGGTTATATTGATACTGTGATATGTATGGTTATAAGCTAAATTGGGAACGTGATTCAGTGCATAACATCTGATTGATAGTAAGGAAATTTATTTAATTTTTATTAATTCTATCGTCCAGTCACTCGTCGACAAAAGTAATAATAATAATAATAATAATAATCTCTCCGGAAAACAGGATGTTATGCTGTGAATTGCAATTAGAAAACTGCACGTTTCATCGATCTTTTTTATCATTCATGTATTAAAAACTTACTCCACGAACAAATATTAACGCTGTTCGTGCGTTATTTGTTACACATTTGTTCCGACATAATTCATCTTCTGGTTAATGAATATTACGAACAAGATGTGTATATCGTGTATATTATAAATATGTACAGTGACGCTTTATGGAAGTGTATCGTCGCGAGATAGTATTTATTGCCGCGTCTATTCACTTTACCCATTAAAAGAATACGAATGACGAGTGATGGTGGTAATGCTCGGCAATCTTCGTAATACATTCTGGATGAACGCGAGCTAATATTTATGGTACTGCGTTTATAGAACTAGGAGTACCTTATTACTATTTTCCATCACTTTTTACATAGGCAAAACATATGTTTAAATGCAAAATTGCAGAACCCGTGTTTTGGGTAATTATAGCATTTACAATTTTAGTATATTGTACAGGAAAATATCATAATTCGTGTTGACATTTGGTGTAATTTTTAAGTTACGAGACAGCCATGATATTTTCAGAAGAATACTTTGTAAATAATTCTTATAAGTTGAAGGGGAGCTATAAGAATACTTTCTTTTTAGTACGCTACGCAAAAAATCAAATATATTATACAATATCACACAGTTTTTTTTTTGCTGAACTGGTAGTTACTACAAATTCAGGAACAGTGCGAATTGATGAGGGCTATTCTGATTCTTTTTATGGCTCGATGTTCATGTACACGTAAGACTTTTGTAAAGAATAAACATAATTTATACATTATTGTAAAGCAATTTGGTTCCTAAATAGTTAACACTGGTTGTTGAATTTGACTGGTGGCAGATTATGTAATACATGTTTAATTTCATGTTAAAAATGATCTTCCTGCCTCAACCTATATATATATAGATAAATATATGATGTACAATATATATGTATGTTATAATATTCATCCTATATAATATAACATACATATATACATATTAATAATAATATTAATTCCATTTAAGAATATATATAAGTTGTGCTTCGTATAAAAATAGTCACTTTTTACTGTATTACCTATTTACCTGCTACTACAGTTTTATGTCATTCACCAAAGAATATCTTTTATGATTTGCCGAACAATTATATAATTGTTTATTATATTATTCTTGATATACTGACTCTTGTATATGGAAAAAATGACTATGAATATTTATTCTTGCAAATAAAATAATCCTGTAGAAGTTTTACGTTACTATTTTGCTAGTTACTTTGTATCTTCACGATGTATCTTCTTGAATTCAGTATTAAATAGACTTTTTATCATTGGAACATGTACTTTATATTTCGACTGATTGTAACCGTATTTAAAATATGTTAATAAATTTATTTGTGATACATTTTTTTTTGTTACAAAATTTTCATGCATAGCAATTCTGTGCAAATAACTATTTTATTTCGTTCACATTTTAACACAAATATAAGTTCTTAAAATAATGTTTTATCTATCTCAAGTATATCTTTTTTTTTATTAAAAAGTTGTTACAAAATAGAAGCAGATTGTACTATACATGTTCATTAATCTAAAATATTCTTGACCTTTTGTTTCCTATGTTTTTATTCTTAACTAAAAATAAATATATAGCTACATTTTTATAATATACCCACTAAACAAGAAAAAAAAAGTAAGATCAATATAGAAATCAGTGTATACTGAATGCTTGTACATTAGTTAGGAACATGATTAATTTATTATTGAAGATATTAGTTTTCATGCGAATTTATGAAGTTCGTTCACTAGTTTTCTCGATAGTTATATTGCAAGGTTTCACAGTAATAACTAATAGTAAAGCGATGTAAAATATTTCTCCTCATTGTACCAAATCTCTATTCAGTATATACAAATATAAATGAAAACAATTATGAATATAAAGTAGTAGAACATTATAATTAAAATGTTCGATGGAATGACCTTAAATAATTCAAATAATATCCAATGTCAAAAAAGACATTTGAGCAAAACATTGTCAGAAATCTTCTTGTGAACTATACTTATCTATTAAATATCATTTTAAGTAAAATGCACATACATGTATGTATACAAAATAGTAAGCCCAAGAAATATGCTAAGCACATCAGAACATGATACCAGTGTGGAATGTCACAGACAGTTTTATGAAATATTTTTAGACTGTGTCTAAAAGTTTTGCAGCATCTTCATCGAGGACCCAATATAATTCTCCGTTGTGTGGTTGTACACGAGCAGCTGGTAAACTTTCTCTATCTTGTAAGATTTTCTGTGAGATATTAAATTTAAGAATGAAAATATGGCTTTCATATAAATAAACGTTCGTTGTAATTTCAATGATATAATCACCTTAACAACTTCAGCTTTGCCAGATCCGGTAATGGGAAATATGCACTTTTTAGCATTATTTATTACAGGGAGTGTGAGAGTGATGCGAGACGGAGGTGGCTTAGGAGAGTCATTAATTGGACAGACCCACAAGCTTGATTCATTCAAAACCTTATGGCCAGGGAAAAGCGAACATGTATGTCCATCAGGACCCAATCCCAAGAGAAGTACATCGAAACATGGAACACGATCAGGAGGAAAGAAAACGGACATCTTCTTAATATAATCTTTTGCAGCCTCTTCAGCTATAAATAGGATAATTCATGAGATAACAAACAAATCTTCGAATTAAAGATAAAGTAGATTCAAAGATTTTACCAGATAAGTCAGAATTTATTTTTATGAACTGATCCTCTGTTACTGGTATTTTTCCAATTAATTTCGCTTTATATTCTCCATAAGTTGAATCTTTACTGTCAAAAGGAACAATCCTTTCGTCGCAGAAGAAAAAGTACCATTTACTCCAGTCGGTTGTGAGAGTGGGTAAACACGTGGCCAACAGTTGTACCAAAGAACCCCCTAATAAGTATTTAAGAAAAACATATAAATATATTATACGTAGATAAGAAAAATAATTGGATGAGTGGCTATAACTATTTGTACTATATATTCGTACAGACATTTTTCACTGATTTCATATCTTCCATTTACCGCTGAAATGACTTTATGAATATAAGTTACCGAAATCTACAAAACGCATTTTTTAAATTATTGTTACAGGCTCAAATAAAAAAGTTGACAAAACATCATTTTTAAAATTTTCATTAATTGCAATCTAAACAAAAATTTTTGTTTACTTATCCTCTAACAAACTAGTCGGTCTAACATCTTCAAAAAATTCAAGTCTCTTGGACCAATTTTTAAAAAGTTATACGATTTTTAATTGTCCCCGACTGTATATCACCTTAGAATCTTATATTATATAATTACAAAACGTCTTTTACATAATTCCTAACCTATGCGTTTTTACATCTTAAAGACATGAAGTAAAATGTGTGTAATAAAACAATTCATGTAATATCCAATATTCCGAGAATGATAAATTACATTGATAGTGAATCACCTGATAATCCAACTTTGAACGTTTCACTGCTGGCAAGTGCCTCTTCGGCACTTGTTTGGAGAAGATTAGACAAACATGACACCATAGATCCGTCCCGAGGGTCGATTAATATTTTCTCCATTATTTACGACCGACTTTCAGACAGCTCTCGAATTTTTAGTCATACGTAAATCCAATGTGACGAGTGGAACTAACTATTTAGGAAGTGCAAAGATGCAAGGTGTTATTATACAGTTACAGAGCATCGGTTAACAGTAATCAGAATGCAGCATTAAATATTAACAATGACACGCGTGATGATCTTGCGATAACTACCTTCCGAACGATAGTAATCATAGTATATTCATTTATTTTGTGTAAAAGACATATTTTTCGGCTAACGTGAGATCACAATATGGATCGCATCGTTGGGAAAAACAATTTGTGCTTAGCACATTTTATTGATATAACCTATAATCAACACAGTCTCACAATATATCAATTTTGAAAGCATGCTTCTTAATATTTTTCATATGAAAACGATCATAACTTTATCATGAAAACTCGACTTCGAGAAATTTTCTCGTAAAACAAGACATATTTATTTGTCGGCTAAAATCTAATTTCTGCGATGGAGAACATGTTTTACATACTTACAGGGCTATCCACGTAACTTAGTGTGTGTAAGAGAGCAAGTATAAACGGTAACAGCCACTGATATATATCAGAGAGTAAATTTACTCTCTGTATATATCTAGTATCAGTGGTACAGTAGTCTGTGGCAGTGGTAACAGAACAATATACAGGGTGTTCACACTATTACTAGCCAGCGTTTTCCTTGTAAATATATAGTAAATATTAGAAAACAATGAAAAAGGAAAAAGTAGTACTGTTTTTTATGCGCAACACAATGGAGTACGTAATTGTTTTTGTGTTTATACTATTTTGTTAGATATGAAGGTGACCTTCAATTTTTTAAATGGTATGCTGAAGAAGAATTCATCCGTATACGAAGTTTAGAAAAAATTTTCGACCGTCTGGCTTGTCGTTTAGTTCTACTACTTAAATTTCGTGCCACCTCCTTCACTATCATATTCTCCTAATACAAAATTCAATTTTCGAAGATTCCGAAAAATTTTCGGCCGTCTATATTTATGACGGGTCTATAAGTGTATGTAATCTATATGAGGTTTATTCTATTTAGTAACAAAGGGTTCAGTCGCATTGATCATTACGTTTGTTGCGCAATGTAAAGCGGCCTTTAACGTTGCTCGTAATAGAGACATTTCTCGTTCGCGAGTTGACAACGATTTTTTATCCCTCCAGAACCATGAAGTCATTTAGATTTTCGTGAAAGTCATTCTTGGTTGAGGTTAATAATAGTTGTAATTAAAAATTGTAAAAGGAATAGTGTAAGGTGACGTGAAAGTGATTATGTACTCCGGAATAATGGATATCGAACAAATTCTTCGATACAACATTAAGCAATGTTTAAATTCGATAGTGGTTGGCATAGATACAGAGGTTATCGAAGGATGGAGCAACCTGAAAAAATTAGAAAGCGAGCCAGCGTACAGGCGACTAAGCAATTACGAAAGTATTTTAACGGAAATACTCAACGGTGAGATATTGAATGTGGACGAGGTCCCAGGGATTTTGGCATGGTTCGCAAAGTATCTGACGGAGAAACCATTTTCCGTTATCCCGATTTCGAATGCAATCGCAGCGATGATAAGAAACACAGAGACCAAATGTATGTCCGATTTAACGATGATACTCCAAACGTTATTGGAATACAATGTGTATCTGCCAGACACTGTGGATCACTCTTACCTTTGCGAGGCGATTGTCATAAGACTGTCTACATTCTCAATGCCGCCCGATCCGAAGGAGATTTCCGAGTTCACTGACAATGCAACCAAAGTTCAAAACTTCTTGAAAACAGTACAAACACAGTCTAAGAATATCGAAAGGAACAATTTAATTTTTATATGTCTCCAAACATTATATAGAATTATATCGGACACTAGTCGTAAACAAGACCCCGGACCTGGTTTAGCAGCTGTATTACAGCTGGTAGAACCGAACTTCATACCACAAGCCGTTAATTGGATCCTTTCGGAATCGCGCTACGATATGCAATTGACTCATGCGTTGAAGGTGCTATGCAATTGGCTTCCGAAATGCAGGGGAGATCGATTGAGCATCTGGATCATGAAATTTATACTCGGTTTAGAGAAGCAAAACAAATATTCTGTACTTATCGAGGTCACAAAGGCAACCCTTGATGTTATGCTTCACGCTTTGTTGGTTCCGGTAATTCGCCAGAATGCTTCCGAAATTGTGTTTCATGTTTTGAAAAAGCAGGCGTCTCTGGCTCTGTTTCGAGCTACAGAGAGAAATATAAAAATAGTTTTAACTTATTTAAATAAAGAAGATTCTGAATCAAGCAAGAAATGCATGCAGAACTTGATCGATATTTTCAAAGCGCATACGTTAAGATTTCCAGGTCAATGTTTATATAGTAACATAGAAAACAGTTTTCCCGTTCAACCAAGAATGCATAATGTTCAAGCGATTTTGGAAGAACAAGTTTGGGTTAATGAAAAGGAAAAGATCGAGCCTATAATCGAATCGCCGAAACCACAGTCTGGTAAAGTTGGACTTTCTAATCTTGGGAACACTTGTTATATGAACAGCGTACTGCAAGCAATGTTAATGACCAGACAATTTTGTTACGAAGTATTAACGTACAAGTCGTCAAGTAATCCGAACGATCATGTTGTACTTAAGAACTTACAAAAGCTGTTCACTCTTTTATTGTATTCGAAAAGAATTTCATTGTCACCAACTGAGATTCTATTAGCCTCCCGTCCAGCTTATTTTCTACCAGGTCAACAACAAGATAGTTCAGAATTTCTCTGGTTAATATATTATTGTAACGTAAATATACATATGTGTCGATCGAATGTTAATGCTGTTTCTATCAATTGATTTATTTATTTCAACAGTCATTTATTGAATCTCTTGCATGAACAAGAAAAATCTGCTACTGTAAATTGTGAAGCTAACGATTCCAATCTGAAATATAAGGACGACAAAGAAATAAACGATGTCTCTTCGACGAATGAGGATGGAGGTTCTATTAAGCGTTGGACAACCGAAGAAGATTTGACTGGAAGTATATCGTTAGAGAGGAAAACGCAATCGTTGGCTGACTTTTCGCAAGGTACCATTTACCAAACGAAACATATTTACCAAAGCTTAAGAGGGTAGACACTCGTTTCAGAAAAATAGAACGTTTGAGAGCGAAATAGCCCATCGCATGCATTATCGAGAAATGCTTTCAATCCTAGAAACGAGTCTACCCTCTTAACACTACGTTTACGGAGGTTTAGAAAACTATTTCACATTATTTTATAAACATAAGAACGTGTTTATCCAAATTTTTGGCCATTTTCCAATAGTATATACCCCAAGAAATAAATTTGGTAAATAATTTCTCAGAGAAGCATTTTTACAATCTTAATAACTGCAAATTAA
Organism: Lasioglossum figueresi; assembly: GCA_028455805.1. Taxonomy (NCBI): domain Eukaryota; kingdom Metazoa; phylum Arthropoda; class Insecta; order Hymenoptera; family Halictidae; genus Lasioglossum; species Lasioglossum figueresi. The sequence goes on from CM052193.1 coordinate 3,130,224, forward strand.
GAATATTAGAATCCGTCAGTTTGATAGGTCCCGTAAGCCTAGTGTTAACATTAAATGTTATTCAACAGGTGACGATCTAGCACAGTCCCAGCAGCTCAGCGACTCTCACTCAGACTCCACCGATAGTGGAATACAATCTGTGGGTGGGGAGGACACTGGTACACAGGTACCTCTGGTGCACAGGGTTCTAGGAGGGAAATGCAAAATTACTTACCAGTGCGCACAGTGTGATACCAGTTCCCACAATACAGACAAGTTTCGTGACTTACAGCTGTGCTTCCCAGAGGAGATACAGGAGAACCAAGAGGTATCTGTGCAAGATCTTATCAACTACTATCTGACGCCTGAGAAGCTGACCGGCGATAACAAGTACCGATGCGACAAGTGTATGAAACTGTGCGATGCACAAAGGATTATCAAAATCCTGCACACGCCGACCTATCTGATCCTGATACTGAAGCATTTCCGTTACGATTTCGATACCCGGTTACGAACGAAACTCCGGCACAAAGTAATGTATAACGAAACTATACAGTTACCGGTATTGACGCCGTTATGCACAACCACCGAAACGTACCAACTGTACGCCGCTGTAGTACACTCCGGCTATAGCGTAGATTACGGTCATTATTTCACATACGCCCGCGACTCGAAGCAGAATTGGTACAAGTTCAACGACAGCTACGTTTCACAGACCACTTTCAACGACTTCAAGGATCTGAAACCGCCTGATACACCGTATATATTATTCTACGAGAAGTCTGTACCATTCGACGGGGTTTACGACGAGGATAAACCGGAATTAACGACGCTGAGTAAAGCACTGCAAACCCTGGTGGCGAACGACACCACGGCTTACATCGAAGAACTGAGGCATCAGGCGGAGAAGTCTCAACATGGCCGACAAAGCTCCATGCTGCTGCAGAGGAACGAGAATTCCGACGACGAGAATCCTCCTCCGAGCAGTTGTCGAGGCGCAGTTAACATGCCCGCGGGTCGTTTTCTTTATTAGGTTAATTTCATATTTAAATAATATATTCTTTTATGAGAAATTGAAGTTTCAGGTGAATTTGTAATACATATTCCTTACGACTACGGGGAGGAGAAGATAACGGTTCCTTTGTAATTACAGTGCTATTTGCCTCGATCGGTGTAAGTGTTCAGTACCCCTGATAAAAAACAGTATTTTATAAAAATTAATATGTATTGGGTTGGGGCAAGAACGTATTTTCGGTATTTTAAGGTGAAATAGAAAACTCAATTTTCTTATTCAAACAATGAACTTTAATCAATAAAATATTTTCCATTTTGTTCGATAATCTTTAGCCATCTTTCTGGTAGCTTCACAATTCCATGTTCATAAAACTTCTGGTCCTTATCAGCAAAAAACTGATCCAAGTGCGATTTCAGGCCATACACACATAATTTCACCTTAAAATAATTACTTTCTTGCCAACCCAATATATTACCGTAGCCCGATTTCTTTTTTTAATTTTTCCAATGTACGTTTATCGTTCGACACACGGTGTGCCACGTATATATAAAAGCGTTACGTAAATTCTGTTTCGGCTCTACAAGGGAGAAAGAACGATCGCCGTTGCTCTCAGAGGGTCGTGTATAAGGAAGGAGATTTTCATTCCTGTCTCATAGCAGTTTGTACAAAAAGAAATAATTCTGTGTAACACGTTAGGCGATGCACATTATACTCTACGACATTTTCTGTACGACATTTCATAAAGGTTCTTAAAACAAGTTCGAGTAACGCGTTGTAACAAATTCTTACCGTAGGTCGGTGAATACTGCATTCAAATGTTGTCAAGTACAGTGACTGAATTTTCATCGGACTTTTCTAATAGTCGTTTCCTCGCGCAGAGAAACGACGTTATTCGAGAGGAACTGTATAAAAGATGATAAGCTCGATACTTTATAAGAAGCGTAACGTTATTGGCTGTGTTTATACGTGCGTGCGGGTTTACAAATAAGCAAAGGTGTTTTGCGAAAAGACCGGGAACACTATCAGTTTGATAATCATCGGCTTTCCGTGTTCTCCGTGCCCGGTTAGTTCAGACGAGCGCTCATTATTTGTCGATGCTATGCCACGTTACAAATTGCTGAAGCTTATCCACGACATCGCATCTCATATACAAGGTGTTCATAAATTCGTAACTTACTTGACAAACGGCATTTCTTGTTCGGGATGAGCGTAGCAACGCTGGTAGCACCGTTCGATCGAAACGACTTTGGATCGTATTGCTCGATCCGGTGTTGCTACGGTGGAAAAGTAAATTCGATGATTTTTCGCGAGTTTACTTTGCACGTACCTATCCGTAGCGTTCGACGGAAAGAAACAGGGAAAACCTGAGGAAAAGTGTAAGATCGATAGTTGCTATTATTGTAAATAGATGTATTTTAATCATAGTTACGATTTAAAAGGAAAAGAAAAACACTCCAAGCATTACGAATCTGTGATAAATTTGTACTATCAAATTGATAATGTTAATTTTCTCTTAGCTCAGTATTCAAATGAAACGACTACATCAGCCACTTTAATTTATAATGATTCAAGAAACGCTCTTAGTGTACAGTATTCGTTAGGTTTTATAGATTTGTAAATGCCCCTAGACAGTTCGCGCGAACAAATTCTTCATGTAACATCGTTTATTTATTGTTCATTCGATGTATATATATATTTCTTTTCATTATACTATAATGAATATATATAATATAAATATATATTTATTATATTATATATGAATATATATATATATATATATACATATATATATATATTCATCACACTACGAAGAATGGCACAAAACTGAGAGGGAGAGAGAGAGAGAGAGCACGAGCATTAAGCGGCCGCGAGACGTGAAGAAGCGAGCGTTCAAACAGATCATTTTAAACTGCACAATCACATCGTCGACATTGATCAAACGATTTATAACGTGTGGTGCTTTTGGTTTCTATCCGTGTTTTATTTATGTTACATTAACCGTAACTATAATGTAGACCGAGTGTGAAAGACTTATTAAAGTACAGTTCGAAACAATAAAATTGATCATTGATGCTTGCCCAGTCTCCGGCGATCATCGTCATTTATCATCCTCTGCTTCACCAGGAAACATTAATTAATATTCTCAACACGGATCACTTCGTGAGATGCTTTACAAAATATTACAGAATCACCGATATTATGCAACTAACATATAGTATATTTACTGTCGAAAACGGGTCTTCTCGTCAGATCGTTTGCGCGTCGAATCCACGTGTTTGTTTTGTCTTTGTGCGTCGTAATTGAAGATATCCCGTTTGATAACGATAATTCACTTGGCGATCGAGACTACCTTCCGTAGGACTTCCAAAATCCCCATTTTCGACTGCGACAGTCGAGTCGGACAGATCGGTGGATCTTTTCATTCAGTTATTCATGAACATCACGATCTATCCGACGGAGCCATGAAGACAGTTTACTTAGCCGCTGTTACTAGTAAGTTCGAATGCATTGTCATCGTAGTATATTGTTGCACATATTGGATCGTTATTTGACGCGTTTTTAGTGTCGAATTGGCAGACAGGAAAAGCAGTTTCCTATCGTCTTTACTGTCGAATTGACAGACAAACAAAGGAGTTTCTATTGTCTTTAGTGTCGAATTGATAGACAGACAAAGCAGTTTCTATTGTCTTTTTAGTGTCGAATTGATAGACAGAAAAAGGAAGCTAAGCTTTTCGAAACTTGAGATTGTTATTAAGTTATTTAATATTTCTTTTCCTGCTTAACTCTACAATTTGAAACAGTTTTGTGTTTTTTCATTCCGTTTCTTAAAAGAGTTCTTATCGTTTGAACTTGAACCTGACTTTCTCGAGGAGAACTTACAATTTCTTAAATCTTGATTATTATATTTAGACTGCGGATCTTTATGCGAAATAAAAATTGTCTGCATTGAATGCAAGAAATAGAAACCGAATGTTATTTCTTCCCCTAATGATTTTAATAGAGGAGAAATCATGTATGGATAATTTCAATTTTTAAAATTTTTCAACAATTTCGAATTTCATCTACTCAATTCTGCTATAGATGCATATAGATCTGCAGTTTAATCATGATGTTTTGTGTATAATGTTTCATTGAGTGGAGACATTGTTACCACGCTTCAGCACGCGACTGAAACAATTAAATTATATAAATTGTATTATCTTGTGTCGATATATCAAGTATACTTGAGGTGACGTGAATGATTTCACTAAGATTGTGACAATGCTGTATCGATACTTGTTTGATAGCACCGCAGATACTGATAGAAATCAGCAGTATTGACGACTATCACCCGTGATTACCCTCTAACCACGGAATCCAGAGAACGAAATGCAAACAATTTTTGCAATTTCTTTTCACACATTTTTGCAGTCTTTGCAATTACGGAGGTCGAATAAATCTTGCGCGTTTCTTAGCAAAATAGCGAATGAAAAAGCGTACAAATTACAAGTACAAACTGATGGTGTCCCGCGTGCAGCGTTACAAATTATTCCAGCAAGGATTAATAAAAGCGTTTCTACTGAAACGAAGGCTGTTCATTTCAGACAAATTCATATAATTTTATAAATTAGAATTGTTTAAAACAGCCTTTGGTGCACGGGTTGGGTTCGTACGGTCTGCGAAGAAAATTTTGTCGGATCTCTTCTGAGCTTCAACAGATTCCTCTTTGATCAATTTATTAATCGCAAACGGTAGATATAGTTGAATATTCTATTTTAAAAGAACTTTCCAATTGAGGGATAGAATGAACGTATTTCTTTTTCTTTTCTAGACAAAAATTTTGTTGAAATATTCTATTTTAAAAGAACTTTCCAATTGAGTGATATAATGAACGTTGTCCTTTTTTCTTTTCTAGAGAAAAATTTTGTTGAAATATCTATTTTAATTGAATATTCTATTTTAAAAGAACTTTCCAATTGAGGGATAGGATGAATGTTTTTCTTTTTCTTTTCTAGAGAAACATTTTCTTGAAATATTCTATTTTTATGTAATCGCTAGGTTGTTTGGGCATGATGTCCTACGGCTTATGTTTCGGCTGGTCATCGCCGTCTTTGCCTCAGCTTCTGGGAATTGACAGTCCTGTACCCCTGACATCCTATCAGGCTACATGGGTCACGTCCTGCCAAATGCTGGGTGCAGTCGGTGGCTCGTGGCTATGCACCTATGTCATCAACATAATCGGCAGAAAATGGACTATGGTTCTCACAGCGGTGCCAGCGATCGTATCATGGCTGATGATCGCTTTCGCTCGATCTGTCTGGGTAACTACAACATTTTTCTTCCATCATCTACGTGTACATTTTCAATAGAATATTGATCGGTCTGCGATACTAATTGATAAGAAATCGAGAAATTCAGTCTGACCACGTAGCGTTCAATCTGACATATTACTTTCTGTTCACGATTCTTTGCGATAATACTGACACTTTAAGTCGCGATCGTGAAATATTGTATCAACGTAGCAATAATCGCGGAGAGATTCTGTTGTTACGATACTACTCGGCTGTGTCCTTGGAAGTAAAATTAGACTGGAACCAATACTAAAATGATTTATAAAACAACCACATTCTCATAAACAACAAAGCAATAATACTAGATGCACAATAACAAAAGAGAATTGGAACACGCGTAATTTCATCGATACAATTTCTATAAGGGTTGTTGTCAACCCTTATTTTGGCGAAACAAATATGTCAAATACTCTTTAATATTCTAGATTTGATTTTGCCTAATGGAAACGGTATTTTATATAAGATCTACAATTTCGAAAATAAAATATTTCTATTTGAACAATCTGAATCACAAAATAAAATATTTCTGTCTTAACAATGTGAAACACGAAATAAAATATTTTACTTTTCGCGTCGTAATAATAATCCGAGTAAATCTATTGAACTCGAGCCATTATTTTCAGCAAGAGTATTTAAAATTGAAATTGAAAATGAAGAGGAGATACAAATATTTTCAATATTCTTCAAATACAATTTTATAATTTTAAAAAAGTTACTGCATCGAATAAGCTTTACTTTCAAAGTCGTACGCACGGTTGAAAAAATAAATAGGATCACTTACTATTCACCATTTAAAATACTATTTTACCCAACTCTGACTGAAGTCTGTAACAAAAAGGAAGTTAGAGATCTGATTGTCTCCACAGGAACTGTACATAGCAAGACTGTTCTGCGGATTGAGTACCGGTTCCGGCTACACGTCCGTCATAATGTACACCGGCGAGATCTCGCCAGCTCGCATCAGGGGGATTCTAACGTCCGCGTTGACGCTGGCGGCGAAATCCGGCATATTCTTCGAGTGGATGATAGGACCGTTCCTCTCTGTGAGGGATCTCGCCCTCACGTCCATGTCGTTACCGATCCTCTTCGCGTTGGCCGTGATTTGGGTGCCGGAGTCACCGTACCATCTGATGCGTCGCGGGAAATACGACGAAGCGATCACGACTCTCACGCGATTAAGAGGAACCATGGATGTCGCCGAGGAGGCTAAGCTCATAGAAAAATCTGTGAAAGTGGACCTAGCGAGCGACACTGGCCTGAGAGAACTACTCACCGTGTCGGGGAATCGCAAGTGAGTTAAACGCACCGTTTCTGAGTCGTTAGACAACGATCCTCCGCCGTTGTTACTTTCCGCGAAGGAAGGGATCCATTAACACTAACCGTACCGGCTACAAAATGTGTCGGATATACATGGTTTTATAAACATTCAAAGACTGAACTTATTTAGACTTTTCACAATTTTTATAATAATACGTGATTATACAGGGTGAGGCGCTAGAAACAGGCCACCTGAATAACTCGGCTGCTATTGGTGTTAGGAAGAAATGCATCGGATGGAACTTGCTTGGTTTCGAGGGGTCATTAATCCGATGTTAGTAGCTTTTCTGTAGGTGCACGCGTAAAGGACATACGAAGGTCACCTACATTTTTTTTAATGGAATAGTATGTTTTTTTATGTACTATCGGGTAGAGCCTTTTACGACGCGTACAATGACCTATGGGTCAAGGTCATTCGTGGTCTGGGATAAGCCAATTGCGATGGAAAATAATTTATTTTGAGGAAATGATCGAGCATCGTTGATTTATGTATCTAACGGTAATACACGACTAATACAAGTGTTCAAACTGTCGACCTTGAACATCGATGTCTGTTGAATTTCAGTTGGGTTTATCACGGCACAAACTCTTCTTATACGCTCTTTCATGTCTTCTGTAGTTGTTGGTATCTCATTATACGCTTGCTGTTTTAATTTTCCTCAGAAATAGAAGTCCAGAGGTGTTAAATCTGGAGAACGCGCAGGCCATTTATGATTTCCTGCACGACCAATCCAACGATCTCCGAATTCCACGTTGAGGAATCGAGTAATTATCCGTGCAGTATGAGCAGGGCATCCGTCCTGTTGGAACCACATAGTATGCCGTACGCGAAGCGGAATATTTTCTAGCAGCTGTGGTAAAATTTCCGTTCAAATGTGTTTATATCTCGAAGCGTTTATGCCATCGTTAAAATAAGGGCCAATTATTTCGGTATTAAAAAGTCCGCACCAAACGTTTACAGACCAAGGTCTTTGTTTATCCACTTCATAGACTTGGCCACAGTTTGTAAATGTGGCTTCGTCTGAAAACAAAACTCTAGTCAAAAACGCCTGATCGATCTGTAATTTTCGCAGACCCCATTCACAAAAATTTACACGGTTTTGAAAATCATTTCCATGTAATACTTGGTGAAGCGAAACATGAAAAGGATGCAATTTATTTAAATGTAATATTCGTAAAACACTTCGTTGACCGATGCCATTTCCACGTGCTAGCTGCCTTGTACCAGCATGGGGATTGTGTGTTACAGCTGCTAAAATGTTCACTGTATTTCGATCGTTAGTTACCGTCTTGGATCTTTTTTGTATTTTGTTACCTACACTTCCAGTTTCTTGAAAACTTTGAATTACATTCGTCAAGGCAGATCGCGAGGGTCTGCCACGCTCGGGAAACCGTTCAGCATACAAACGGACTGCTTCTCTTACAATTTGGCGACATTCCCCATAAACAAAAACCGTATCTACTTTCTCCGTTATCGAATAACGCATTTCGGAAACTTAAGATGCACTTCGCTCGGCAGAGATTTTCATAAACGACTAATCGTTTTCATCATATGTACACATACTAATTCGTTTAATCATATCTACAGGTGAAGCGTACAGCGTGATCGAATGTTTATTTTCAATCAACGACCAATAACAAGAGATTACGACACAGAGATGAAGTAATATCAACAACCAGAGGCGGCAAGGAAG
>CM052193.1:3138659-3156396 GCA_028455805.1 Lasioglossum figueresi
ACGTCACAGCATAAAATAAATGTCTATTTCGCTTCAGTTGCAATTTAGGTAGAAAATGTTGATTTCTCATAAATATCCGCTATCTAGTAATTGATTGGAGTGATTCATTTTCAGGGTCTGTACGTGGCGCGTTTCATAGGCGGCATAGGCAGCGGCCTGGTGTTCACAGCGGGTTCGATGTACGTGACAGAGATCTCTCCACCGGATGTACGCGGAGCTATAGGAAGCTGCTTCGTGATAATGAACTATGTTGGAGGTCTTCTGGGTTACATAATCGGCTCGTTCGCCAGCAACGTTGACTACGCTTACGTGGCGATCTCGTTCGCGATGATACAGTTTCTTATATTCATCTGGTTCCACGAGACCCCTTACTATCTCCTGCGTCAGAAACGTCACGGGGCTGCTTTGGACTCTCTGATGTTTTTGCGGGGATCCGGTGGGGTCTCCGAGGAAATGGACTCCATAATGAGATCGGTCGAGAGCGAGCCCAAGAACGTCCGGGTGTTCTCGGTCATCCCCGATCTGATGTCCAAACCAGGTAGCTACAGATGTCGCTTATCGATTCGTTGAAAGAAACTGGATTAATTTCGTCATTTGGAAACCCTGTTACAGTTCGCTGTTGAAAGAAGACAGCTTAGAGTGGTCATTTAAGGGGGTTAACTCGTTTCTAGGATTGCAAGGGCGCGGGATGCGTCTTCTTATTTCGCGATAATGCAAGATGGAGGTTTTTAGTAGTTAAAAGCGCTAGATAAAAGACCAATCTAGGCCGTGATCGCCCTCAAAAGTCAAAATTTGCAATATTCGGAAGTATAAAGCTGCGCATGCAACTATTTTCATAAAGCTGTGATAGCTACATGTTGCCGAATAATGCTAATTATGCCTCGTAAACGTAAAAGTAGGACTTTTCAGGGCGATTGCTATCTTTTATCTAGCGCTTTTGGCTACTGAAAAAAACACACCTTTTAATTATGGAGAAATGAGAAGACGCATCATCCCCCATCCTTGCAATCCTGGAAACGCTAGTCTACCCCCTTACACTAAACCTACCACTGCCGGTTAAAAGATCGGTTTTATATTTTTCATTTTACTTTATTGAAATGACGAGGTTGCTAAAATTTTTTTATCCAAGCGCATATTGTGATTACGGTCTAGATTCTAGATTGATCTTTTATCTAGCGCATTTGACTATTGAAAAACCCCATCTTGGCCATTACGAAATGAGAAGACGCATCATCTCCCCCATCCTTTCATTCCTGGAAACGCTAGTCTACCCCCTTAACATTGCCGGTTAAACGACCGGTTTTATATTTTTCAATTTACGATTATTGAAATTACGAGGTTTCGAAAATTTCTTTATCCAAGCGCACATTGTAATAAAAATTGCACAAAACCTAAATAAATAGAACCTTGTCATTTTCGTCAGCCGAAACATTTGTATCGCTTTTAGTGCTCGATAGGTTTAGCGTTAACACTTTACCTACCGGAAGCCTATTAACGCTAAGTTTACGGAGCTCTAGAAATAACTATTTCACATTATTTTATAAACATAACAAGAATGTGTCTATCTAAATTTTTTGCCATTTTTCCAGTAATATACAGGGTGCGGCACCTAAAACAGGTCACCTGAATAAATCGCTTGCTTTTGAAGATAGAAAAAAAAGGATCAGACCAAACTTACTTGATATCGAGGGGCTCGTAATCTGATGTCATTAATTTTTTTATAGGTGGAAACGTCGAGGAGATACGAAGGTCAACTCTGTTTTTTTAAATGGAACGGTATGGTTTTTTATTTACATTCTGATAGTGTATTTCAAGACGAATACAATGACCTATTACGAAGGTCATTCAAGGTCACGCAAGGTCAACCGCAATAGAAAATAAAATGTCTCAAAGCACTCTTCAAATACTTTTGTGTCTTCTCTGGTTGTTGGCATACTGCTCTTCCAAGTATTGGTAAGGGTCGCAGAACATGAATAAACATACCATCGCATTGTATGCTTACCTGTATCCAGAAATGTTATTAGTAGTTTGACTACCGACTAGAGTACGACTTCGAAATATTCAATCCGAGTGTTCAATTTTCAAGAATGCGTTACACGATAGCAGAGAAAGTGGAAATGGTTATCATTTATGGCGAATGTCATAGAATTATGAGGAAAGCGGTACGCGTGTATTGTGAAAGATTTACCGATCGTAATAGTCCTTCGCTTTCTGTCTTTGCAAACATTATAAAAAAGTTTCGAGAAACTGGAAATGTGGATAAGAAAAAACGCAACCGATGATGGAAACACGATAAACAGTTTAGCAAGTATAAGACAAAATCCACATGTTGGTACGAGGCAACTTGAACGCGAGAGTGGCATCGGTCGACGAAGTATGTTGCGAATACTTAAGGTTAACAAATTTCACCCATTCCACATTTCACTACATCAACAATTAAGTGAAAATGTATTGCAACGTTTTAGATTATGTCTCAGTGTTCAAGGTCGTCATTTTGAACATTTGAAGTAGCAGCGAATACGTAAATAACATGTTACATGTAAATCGTCGTAGCGTTCGAAGAGTGCTTTGAGACATTTTATTTTCTATTGCAGTTGACCTTGCGTGACCTTGAATGACCTTCATAATAGGTCATTGTATTCGTCTTGAAATACGCTATCAGAATATAAATAAAAAACAGAGTTGACCTTCGTATCTCCTTATCGTCTCCATCTATAAAAAAATTAATGACATCGGATTACGAGCCCCTCGATATCAAGTAAGTTTGGTCTGATCCTTTTTTTTCTAGCTTCAAAAGCAAGCGATTTATTCAGGTGACCTGTTTTAGGTGCCGCACCTTGTATACACAAAGAAATAAATTTGGTAAATAATTCATCAGGGAAACATCTTTACAATCTTAGTAATCGCAAATTAAGAATATTAGAACCCGTCATTTTGACGGATTCCGTAAACCTAGTGTTAATAGGATTTTCAATAATTGTACTGTACCAATGTACCAAATGAAAGCATAAAAATTTTCTTTTACATTGCAATCTTAAATGAAACTATTAGATGATGTTATTCAGGGTAATTTCTTAGTTCACAATGAAACATTGTTGTTGCTATCGAAGGTTCCATTTAAAAGTGTTTAGCCATGTACCATAGATTATTCAAAATTATGCGATAATAACCGGTCGGTAATGTGTTAAAACTCCTGGAGTAGTTAGGTTTACCATGAATTCCTTCAAGATGAGTCTTCGGTTACCATAAAAATCCTATGTAATCTGAATAAATTCAATCCTGCTATCGTTATAAAGGAATGTACACCTGGTTCGAGTGTTGAAGAGTCCCGGAACCTTAACTGCACCTTTCAACTTTCCAGGCGGCCCGAGAACGATGCTGTTAGGCGTCTGCCTGATGATAGTGCAAGCCTTCTCTGGCTCCATTATCCTGAACGCCTACGCCGAGACGATCTTCAAGAACATCCACCATTACAGGGTGAAGGATAGCTACATGAGCATCGTGTTAGCTATCGTGCAGCTGATAAGCTACATCCTGTGCATCGGCCAGGTGGATCGCATCGGAAGGAGACCTCTGATGATCATTTCGATCATAGGTGTCATCGTATGCAGCTTCGTGCTCGGCGTCTACTTCTGTTTAGACGAGGAACACGTTAACATTGAGAATATACACTGGTTGGCCTTCGTGTGCGTATTGTTGTATGCTACTACAGTGTCCATAGGTCTTAGCAGCTTGCCGTTCGTCATCTTGAACGAGATCTTCCCGTTGTACGCTAAGACAGCCTGCATCAGTTTCTGTTTCTTCCTCAACTTCTTCTTCTCGTTCGTTCTGATGAAAGTGTGGAGCATCGTCGCTTTCGAACAGAATCTGTACACCGCTTTCTGGATCATCTCCGCGTTGAATATCTTCGGCGTCCTCTTCTTGATTTACTATCTGCCCGAGACTAAGAGCTTGTCGCTTCTGAGGATACAGGACGCGCTGGTTTGTAGGACAAGGATTAGAATTATTTGAGTTCTTTTTAATAAAAAATACTGTGGCAGCACGTTGTTTCTGGAATCCCAATGTTTTAACGCTAAACCTACCACGGTCGAATCATCGGTTTTATAGTGTTTCCAATTTTATCGATATTATAAAAATTCATTTATGGAAAGTAATGGAACAAATCTCCTTGTCCAAGCATCTATTATATTGAAAATTACGATATCAATAAATTTAGCGTTGCCACTTTTCTAAGGCAATATTTACAAGATACTTTTAACGCTTGGTAGGTTTGGTGTTGACAGCAACCGTACCTGGTACAAAATGTATCGGATATACAGGGTGTTCGACAACAGGTGGGAGAAAATTTAAGGGGTGATTCTCGACGATAATATTAGACGAACATGAAGAATAAAAAAATTGCGATTTCGGCTTCGTTAGTTATCTATTAACAATTAAAAATCTGCCTTAAATGCGGCAACAAGTCTAACAAAAGTGTACGTTGCGTACGTCATAGAGGCGCGCGACAGTCACGTATCAAGTGACAGATGCATGCATACCTTGGTTCTCATTTGGGGCCCCAGCGAGGTGAAAATGTTTAATAAATCGTTGGACAACATTGAACCTACCTACTCGTTCAAATCCACAAGGGCATTTCTAATATCCGCCCTATGGAATTATCGAGTAGAAGGGGTAAATGCCTTTACACTTTTAAATTATTCTCACACGAGTAGTTTACTCGAGATCGCTATAAAATGGTATCCATTGTGTCCATAAATGTTGAATAAATTCTCACAAATGCAAGTATCCACAAAAATGCACATTCGTACCGGAATTCCGCACAACTAATTCACGTTTGATGCACGTCAATCTGATTTCCGCACACGAAAAATAAAATATCAGTGAAATTAATGTGAAGTCTGTTCGTGCACCCACTTAAATAACAGCCTAATTCAATGTTATAAGAAAATGTGTTCCTGCAAGAAGAATCGTCCGTACAAGGTAGCATCCGTATGCACACCGATTCGAGACAGCTGATGCGATTCGTGTTGCACACACGAGATATTTGGCGATCACAGACAGAATGAGAAAGAATCGCGAAATTCGTGAAAACAGGATAGGCAATGTATTGGTATAGCAACGCGCGATGTTTGGGCGGGAGTTTCCTGTAGATCTTCATTTGTTTTATCGATCAAGCATTGACCGCGTCAGCTGTCTCGAATCAGTGTGCATACGAATGCAAGCGTGTACGGACGATTCTTTTTGCACGAACCAATTTTTTTGAAACGTTGAATTAGGGTGTTATTTAAGTGGGTTTAATTCACATTAATTTCACTGACATTTTATTTTTCGTGTGCGAAAGTCAAATTGATGTGCATCGAACGTGAATTAGTTGTGAACGATTCCGGTACGCATGTGCATTTTTGTGGATACTTGCATTTGTGAGAATTTTATTCAACATTTATGGACCCGATGGATACCATTTTATAGTGGTTTGTTCCAGTGTATTGTATACGGTGTTGTAGCGCAGGATAAGGATTTGTGGATATGTTGGAGAACAATTTAAAAGTGAAAGGACATTTACCCCTTCTACTCGATAATTCCATAGGGTGGATATTAGAAATGTCCTTGTGGACTTTAACGAGTAGGTAGGTTCAATGTCGTCCAACGATTTATTAAACATTTTCACCTCGCTGGGGCCCAAAATGAGAACCAAGATATGCATGCATCTGTCACTTGACACGTGACTGTGCGCGCCTCTATGACGTACGCAACGTACACTTTTGTTAAACTTGTTGCCGCATTTTAGGCGGATTTTTAATTCATAATAAATAAATAACGAAGCCGAAATCACAATTTTTTATTCTTCATTTTCGTCTTATATTATCGTCGAGAACCACCCCTTAAATTTTCTCCCACCTGTTGTCGAACACCCTGTATACGATTCATAACTTATGAAACGTCGATTTGTACTATCTGTGCAGACACGGAACGGTTCCGTTCAGCACCGTTCAGACGAATATTCTTTAATGCAGATGAGCGTAGGTGTTCATACTCTCCGCACAGAGGGATCCGTTCAGTATGATAATATTTCTTTAGTTTATTTTCTGGTACGTGTCTGTGCTGATACAATTCAATTTATGTTCGAATGCATTAAAGAGTGTTTGTCCGATCGATGCTGAACGGGACCGTCCGGTGTCCGTGCGGATGGTGTAAATAGTCTTAACACATTATCGACCGGTGATTATTGTATAATTTTGAAAAATCTATGGGCATGGCTGAACACATTTCAATGGAACCTTCAATAGCAACAGCAATTTTTATTGTGAACTAACAAGTCACCCTCAATAACGTCATCGAATAGTTTCATTTAAAATTGTAATGTAAAAGAAAATTTCTATGCTTTCTTTTGGTACAGTATAATTATTGAAAATCCTATTAATAGGCTTCCGTTAGGTAAAGTGTTAATTAGGCGTGGTTTACACGCCCTTGGAGCCAGGACGATGTCCCGTGATCTCCAAATTGGTCGACTCGCTCAGATCTGTAGAAAAGCTGTGAGATTCTAAAGCGAAAATAACGACAATGCATTTTTATTTGAAAGACAGTCAAAGAAACGATTCGGTTCCTGCAGTTGTGGTGTCGTCGCGAGTTTGTCGGACTGTAACTTGTCGAATTCCGGAGTCACGAAGCTCGCTGTCGAACGTAACTGCGTCGCGTGCCTCATCCTTGCCAGAAATCGGGATCTTAATTGGGGTATTCATAACTTCATTGATCGGGGATTAGATAGGCTGGAAATACGTGCTTCCCAGCTCGTTACTGCCGTTCAGGACGAGCCGGATGATACCCCTCTTTTACAACGAACTCGAACATATTATTATACAGTTCATTTCGTTAGCAACCTCCTGGAATTTCTGAATAATCCAATCTTGATTCAACGAACGTTTAAAACTACACCGAGCCACTCGTTCTCAACTAAAAGAACAGAAAAACAAAGTATTTTCGTCGGGCAGTCTCTCAACCACCTCATATTTCATTGTTATTCATAGACTGCAAATCTTTATGCAAGATAAAAAATGTTTGCATTGATCGCAGAACACGTGAGCCAAATAAAAATTGTATTCTTCTTTGAATTATTCTGTCCTTAAATATTTTTAACACGTCCACTGTTTTAAATAGTACGTACCCAGTTTTGTCATAAATGCGTAAAATCCGCAGTCTAGTCATTCGTTATTCCGTTACTTCTTATTTGTTTAACGTTCCCTTTTTGGTAAGCCGGAAGCTTAGGACTTGCAGCGCTGTGTACGACGACATTTTTCTAAGCTTCTTGTTAACGCGAACGGCACACAGCACTTTGTTAACTTGCAATTAAATTACAGCTCGCAGGAAATTTTCAACTGCTCGCACGACTCAAAGCGTTCTGGCTAAGTAAGTCCGTGGAGGAGCTATAGACAATTCCGGAGGCTTAGGGGAACAGTCGAGCATGTCTGATACTATTGTGTCTCGGTTAGTTTCATCGTTGTTGAACCGCGAGAATCAATGAAAGATTTATTGTTTATATTCTTTGCGAAGCCTGAAAAGTAAATGAAGAAAGGAATTGAGCAACAAGTGGCTAGATAGCCGAATGTGGAGGAGAAAAATCGAAGTATTGAAACTGTTTGTTTATACGAGAGAGTTAATTTGTCTGTGCTTTCTTTGCTTCGTTAATCTTTACTGTTTAGGTTCTTTACTGTTCTTTACTGGTTCTTTACTGTTGTTAGGGCGCGGGGATAACGTGGAACTGACAGTGATCTGAAATACCAACATCGTTAAAAGTTCCACCACCGACGAGATACTAGCCAGGACGAGATAGTCGTCTGTGATACTAGTCGGTGATACCGCGCTCTTTACCTAAATAGAACCTAAACAGAGAATATATGACAGTGTTCACGCCCGGGGTGAACCAGCTTGAATAATACATATATTTTGTCCTGAAGGAAGGGGAAATTAGAAATGTTATGGAAGAGAATATAGGAATAGGAATAAAATTTATTGAAAAGCAACATATTTATTAAAAGTACAGCTATTAGCTCGATAGTATCCACTACTTCTAAGATACTAGAAGTTCTTACAAATGGAGGATAATACCGATTGGCCTGCTCTCACCACGAGGAGGTTACTGCACAAGAGACCCGGAAAGGGAGTCAGAACGAATGCAATATTCCTCCTGGCTCCCTTCCTTACAATGACGAACTTATACTAAATTACGTAAGTAGAATAATTATTAGGGGTTTAGAGCGCGCAGTGGCTAAGTGGGTACAGCGCGCAGTGGCTAAGTGGGTACAGCGCGCAGTGGCTAAGTGGGTAGAGCGCGCGCCTGCGGACTCCGTGGTCGCGGGTTCGATCCCCGACGCCGGCACCTCTGGAAATATTCTATGTGCCATTTTAACTGTGGTGCCCAAGGTGGTTCGGAACCCACCTTTAAACTAAACTGTAGGTCCCGTCGCTTCATAACCACAGCAGTTGAAGAATCATCGACATTAAAAAACAATCAAACAGAGAATAATTATTAGGGGTGACTACAAGGTAGGAGGACCAGGGGTGGACGACTAGGAGGAGGACTTTTAGGAGGACCAGGGGCGACCAGAAGGACCAGAAGGACGAGGAGGACCAGGGGCGACCAGAAGGACCAGAAGGACGAGGAGGACCAGGGGTGATCAGAAGGACCCAGGGGGTGACTAGGAAGGAGAGGATCAGGGGTGACTAGGAGGGCCCAGGGGTGACCAGGAGTAGAGTGACCAGAGACCTGGGATGACTAGAGGAGGACCAGGGGGACCGACCAGAAGGACGAGGAGGATTAGGGGTGATCAGAAGGACCAGGGGTGACTCGGAGGACCAGGGGTGACCAGAAGGACGAGGATGACCAGGGAGGGGTGACCTGACCAGAAGGACGAGGACCTGGGGTGACCAGAAGGACTAGGAGGACTAGGAGGACTAGGAGGACTAGGAGGACTAGGAGGACCAGAAGGACTAGACTAGGAGGACTAGGAGTCCAGGAGGACTAGGTAGGAGGAGGACTAGGAGGACCAGGGTTTACCAGAAGGACACGAGGAGGACCAGGGGTGACCAGAAGGACGAGGAGGACCAGAAGGACGAGGAGGACCTGGGGTGACCAGGAAGGAGAGCGACCTGGGATGACTAGAGGAGGACTTTTAGGAGGAGGACCAGGGGGACCAGAAGGACTTAGGAGGACCAGGGGTGATCAGAAGGACGAGGAGGGCTATAGGGGTGACTCGGAGGACCAGGGGTGACCAGAAGAACGAGGAGGACCAGGGGTGGTGATCAGAAGGACCAGGAGTGACTAGGAAGGAGGACCTGGGAGGACTAGGAGGACTAGGAGGACCAGGGGTTACCAGAAGGACGAGGAGGACCAGGAGTGACCAGGGGTGACCAGAAGGACGAGGAGGACTAGGAGGATCAGGGGTTACCAGAAGGACGAGGAGGACCAGGGGTGACCAAAAGGACGAGGAGGACCAGGAAGTGACCAGAAGGACCAGGGGTGACTAGGAGGACTAGGAGGACCAGGGGTGACTAGGAGGACTAGGAGGACCAGGGGTGAACTGAAGGACGAGGAGGACCATTGAGAATATTAGAAATAATAATTGATGGTGTTCATTCGAGGAACAGTTGAAGGGCAGGAAAGTTAATTTTATTTTGAATGTTGACCACCATAGAACAAAGGAAGCATTGAAAAATAATAAAATATTACTTACTTGTATTTGTTGATCTGCCGTTGAAGGTAAGCCTGACATGGGGCTAGATGACTGCTGGTCCACACCTCTGGTAGGCCCCTAGTAAGCCTCTGGTCCACCTGGTCACCCCTGGTCACCCCTGGTCCTCGTGGTCATCCCCTGGTCCTTCTGGTCACAGAGCCCGACCGTCCCCGCCGACACTGCCGCAACACGCACAAGTAACCACGAGTAACCACGAATAACTGACTGACGGAGTGTTCTCGCTGAGCTCTGGCTGCAAGTGTGCAGCGATGCGCGACCATCCCCATCTCATCGAATATCGATCGATGTCGATCGCTGTGACAGCAATTATTGATAAATTTATTTTTTCTTGCTGATTAATGTTTATAACAATTCCATTTTACAGCGGTGTCGACAAGCACTCCGTTGGCTATCTGACCACCTAATTTTTTAATAAAAGTGGATAATAGTATTTGAGATACGGAAAAACTTTTAAACCATGAACATTCGCACGCATTAATTTGTTCGATACAATTCACAGATAAATTTATTATTTCTGGCTGTTTAATGTTTATCAAAATTCCTTTTGCCAACGATGTCGACAATCACTCTGTTCAAAATTCCAGGAGGGGATTATTTCACTCGTTTAGATTTCGTGTTCGAGTCGTCGGTGAGGCATAAAAGCTGTCGCGTTTCGATAGTTTTTGCTTCACTGACGATATTAGCTGTTCGAGTTCGATGACAACCGGCGAGGTAATCGACCGAATTTGTAAACCTCGCCGCGTCCCTCGCCGTGTCGGTAGTTCATCGAACTCGTTATTACTGTCACATGGGCTATCATATCCTCCTATCCTAATTTCAAACCGTTACCCAATTCCTTTGTCTCCCTCGCCGTTGCCCTAACGAACGTTGGTACGATCCTCGCTATTCATCCTTTTTTCTCTGCCTATACTCTATTGTTTTCTTCCATCTATGTTCCTTCGAGACGCTCCTCGTCTCACCTTGGCTATAGTCCGCACACACTCCCTTGACCACCTTGCTATCTAATTTTTTACAGTAAAGTCTCGATCTAACTCTTAATCATACTCTTTTTTCAAAATATATCTGTTCCCACAAATCGATTCTTTGAACATTTATGTATAAAAAAAGTTTAAGGTTAATAATAATTCTCGTTTATGAAATATCTTGAAATTACAAATTGAGGTATCTCATATAGTTGAAATAGGAATTGTTGATTTGTCCTGTTTAACCCATTGCCGTATTATAACGAGTCGCACTCGTGATGAAAATTTCGAACAAAGTCTAACAAATATGAATGTCACGCCTTTCTTTTTAAATGAAATGAAATTTGATTCGTCTGTAATCAATATTTAAGCATTAAAGTGAATGTAGCCATACGAAAAATATAAATTTTCTTTTGCTTTCTACGACATTTTGCGGGATAATGAAAAGAAAGGGGTTAAGAAAATGATAAAATGAATATTTATAATCGATCTAGCACCGAACGTGACTGGTATTTTTCTACAATGATAATACCACTGCATTTATTTAGATTATGTACGATTTTTATACGTGCTTGAATAAACACGGTTATTAGAACTTTTCTCGTGAAAACATTTTTGTAGTTTCAGTAAAGGAAAAGATTCGAATAATATCATTTTGACCCGTGCGTGTGCTTGTGTAAAGAAGTTTATTAAAACGTTTCTCGTGAAAACATTTTTATAATTTCAGTAAAAGGAGAAATTAGAATATGGACATTCCGTTCTTTCGCTACACCTTGCATTACAGAAACTGTTTTTCTATGGGAAACCGTGTTTACTCTCATTCTTTCACGTCGAACGTGTAACACGAATCGGATGCACGCGACTGGTTAATATCTGCTCGCTGTCAACCGCACCTGTTAATATTTAACCATAGCGCTCGGCTTTAAAATGAATGGGCAAGTCGTGTGTTTGACAAATGTCGTTCAAAGACCGTGTTTACCGGGAATCTTGTTCATGATCGTAGTATAAAATCATTTCGCGTTGCCGGACATCCGTCCTCAAAACCCCGAATTCCGCCAAATCCATTGGATTGCACATCTGGTGACCATTCCGAGTCTTAAAATCTATCACCAGTACGAGACCCTCGTAAAATACTCCCAACCGAGTGTCCCACCCGGTAAAAATCCGTCACCAACCTTTTTTGTAATTGCTTTATTGCCAGGTCAAGGGTCGCAAGACCCAAACCATATACTTGGCCGCCTGGAGCGATCCCCGAATCTCATTACCAGCTAACTAACAATTTCCCCACCATAGCTTCTTCAACAATTTCCCTCCACCTTTTCCACGCCTTTCCTTCACCCCTCTACTATCCATCTTTTCCAATCACATTCGATTCCTTTTGGATTTTCTTCGTTTTTTCGACGCCTCCACTTTTCCCCCACCTCTACCGTTTTCAGAATGCGAGACTTCTTAAAGGCGAAGACAGCCGACTTAGAGAGATTCTTTCGAACAGCGTGTTCAGCGAGAACAACGAATACTTACCAACCAAGATTTCTGTTAAATTAGTTGTACCAAAGTCCAAGTTACAATATTGAAATATAGAGGGTGGGGCAGTAACTATTAGCACCTCAGATATCTTTGAAACTATAAGTTTCACAGAAATCTTGGCTGAAACAAAATTGCACAGTAAGAAGGTGGCCATCCGGTGGCGATAGTAGTTTTTTTGCAGGTGGACGTACTTCGGACATTTGAAGGTCACCTCCATTTTTTTTAATGGATCGGTATGTTTTGGCTTCCGTATCACGATAGAGGATCTTAAAACGAGTTCAACGACCTATTACATAAGGTCATTCAAGGTCATAGAAAGTAAAGAAATGCGATAAGAAATCGCGTTGCGTTTTGTCGATGGGCTATACGTCAGATTCAAAACAATGAGTCTTTTCTTAATACCGTCTTATTTACCGATGAAGCAACATTCACAAATCACGGGAATGTTAATTTACACAACATGCATTTATGGGCAACGGAAAATCCACATTGGCTGCGACAGGTTGAACATCAAAGACAATGGTCTGTGAATGTATGGTGTGGTATCATAGAAGATAAAATTATTGGTCCTTATTTTATCAATGGAAATTTGAATGGCAACATCTATGCTAATTTTATTAAGGATACATTGGGTCTTTTGCTAGAAGAGTTACCTTTACTTACACGACAAACCATGTGGTACCAACATGATGGATGTCCTGCACATTATTCATTGATTGCGCGAAGGGAACTCGATGAAAAATTTCAAAATCGTTGGATTGGACGCGGCGGTTCGATATCGTGGACAGCTCGTTCACCAGACTTAACACCTCTAGATTTCTTTCTGTGGGGAACACTGAAAGAGAAAGTGTACAAAGAAGTACCAACTACGTCCTACGATATGCAACAGCGAATTATTGCAGCCTGTGCGTCAATAAGTTCTGACACCGTAAGACTTGCAAGTCAATCGATCGTAACAAGAATCCAACAGTGCATTGACAGTGATGGTCAACATTTCGAACACCTACTATAAACATGTTTCATTTACTACCAAAACCATAAGTATTATCGCATTTCTTTACTTTCTATGACCTTGAATGACCTTATGTAATAGGTCGTTGAACTCGTTTTAAGATCCTCTATCGTGATACGGAAGCCAAAACATACCGATCCATTAAAAAAAATGGAGGTGACCTTCAAATGTCCGAAGTACGTCCACCTGCAAAAAAACTACTATCGCCATCGGATGGCCACCTTCTTACTGTGCAATTTTGTTTCAGCAAATATTTCTGTGAAACTTATAGTTTCAAAGATATCTGAGGTACTAATAGTTACTGCCCCACCCTGTATATTCCTGTTTTCCAAACAGTTTTCAACTTACTATCCTACGCCCGTAACACGTCGTGGGAATTCGCGTTTGTCGTGTCGTCGGAATTATCCGGGTGAAGATTTACGACCTTCATTGACGAGATCAGTCAGCAAGACTTCGCGAGTGTAAACAAATCTGCTGTAGGTTTTAAGGTCTGGCACAGTCCAAAGTGATTTCAAACGAGCCTGCTCGATAAAGAATTCGTTGCTTATCAATAGATCTATTGGAACCCAATTTTATTACTCAAGCAGTGAACTTTAATGAATAAGATATAGTCCCCTTTTGTTCGATGATCTTTTGCCAAATAGAATAAATAAGAAAATATCTTATTGATTAAAGTTCATCGCTCGAATAAAGAAATTCGCTTTTATTTCACCCGAGCTATTTTAACTCGAAACTTTCTACCTAGAATAATTTCATTCTATATCATTTTCTTCATTTTATAGATATGAAATTATGTAACACATCCTCCAAAACTTGAATGTTTAGCAACTGATAAGATACCAATATATTTAATAGTGTAAACAATATTTTTAATAATGGCAGAGCAATTTTACTTAGCACTGGAGTGCTAAGGGTTAAAATACCGAAATTACTTTCTTGCCAATCAAATAGTTTACAAATCCCGTTCACCAGAATGAAGTAGACGAACGCGGGAAGAAACTGCAATAATTCAGCAACGAAGTTCTGCGAAAGTCTACCGAACAAATTCGACGTAACAGAATTACCGTTCATCGATGGGTAGCGAAGCACCGGGCCGGTTGCTGCAGCTCCTGTTAATTAGCATCCTGGTAATCAATTCTGTTATCTACAGTGTAAACTGCGAATAAACACACGATAACTTGTGTGTAAAACACTCCACGTACACGCTGCACGTTTTGTAGCCCCGGGAATTACGCGTGTTAAAGCTTCCATCAAACTGCTCTGAAAAGTGAGCCCGAGGAAACGTGACGTGTAAAATAGTCGATGGAAGTTTGTAAGTTCTTAGCGGAGCATGAATTTATGCACTTATCGAATTCCTCAAATATTGTTTAACACTCAACCTGCCACGACCGGTCAAATGACTTGTGTCACATTTTTTTACTTTATTATCATTGAAGTTGTAAGGATCATTCCATTAGAAATTATCCAATGAATTTCTTTAATCAAGCACGTGTTGCTATAAAAATTGGAAGAAATTTAAATGAATTCAGTGTTGTTATGTTTATAAATCAATGTATAGCAGTTGCGTTTTGTGCTCGGTACGGTTAGTGATGACACTATTATTGAAATTATGAAGTAATTATTGAAATTTTGAGGTAATTATTGAAATTATGAATTAATTATTGAAATTATGAAGTAATTATTGAAATTATGAAGTAATCGATTCAATAGAATTCTCAGTCCAAGCACATATTGTACATATTGTACTCATATTGAACCTTGTTATTTTTGTAAGTTGAAACATCTCAATCGCTTTTAATGCTCGGTAGGTTTACCGTTAATATTATTTCTTAGTCAAAATTATATACAGGGTGGGGCATTTAAATGGGAACACCTAAATATCTCGGTTATTATTAGTCGTACAAAAAATCTCCACAGAATAAAGTTGTACCGTTTCAAGGGGCAAATTTGATGATGGTAAAAAATTGTTCTCAAGGTCATTTTTTTACAAGATATCAAGGTCATCGATATTTTTTGAAATGGAATCATATATTTTTTTGTTCATATTCTTATAGAGAATAAAATGACAAATTCGACAACCTATCATACATTTATAATGATTTGGATTATAATGAGTTGGAAGGATTCCAACTTATTAACAGCGAATGCAGCAATAAATTTGATGTTGCGATCGCTTGAAGATCAGGACACGCCACTGTCCGAGGAATTATACGGTGCATTGAAAATTCGTATACAGGAAATGCATACCGAACCAGGAAATATTTTAAGGTATTTACATAATTATAACGACTTTAAAAAAGAAAACGGAAAGGAAGAAAAGAAGCTAACAAGGTCAAATTTAATTAAGTTCGTCGTCAATTTCCACAAAAACATTTATGAAAACCAAACGCAAACCTATCCAGAAGAATTCGTTGAAGATGATGTTGATGTTAATATCGAAAAAAGAATTGTCTCTCGAGAAGAAATTACAATTAGTTATAAATAAAAAAATTGCCACGAACAATAATACAAAAAGTAGATTTATCCAAAACCGTTAGACGAGAGACCGAGTTGTTTGATGATGAAGGACATCGAGGCAAATATTTAGAGAAAGTATATCGCTTATTATTAACGGTACCACCAACCATCGTGGATGCGGAAAGAGCATTTTCAACTGCAGGGAATTTGTGCAGAAAAATACATTCGAGGCTTAATGACAGTTCAATAGATGCATTATGTTTTTTACAATCACATTTCAAAAATATGAAGTCAATAAATTAGTTAATGTTTTTTTCTATTAAACAACTGTGTTTTTGTAACTTCATGAAAATTCTATATAATATAATATATATCTATAATACCGGTATTAATACCGGTACAACGTTTAAAAAAATACCGAATACCGGTATTGTATTTTTGGTCCGGTATTGCAATCCCTAACGGTAGGTTTAGGGTTAATATTATTTGTCAGTGAAATTTATATTTTCAAAAATGGTCTCCTCGTTCTCAGAAGTTACCGCTAACAACGCGAGCACCTTGTACAGCGTCGAGCACCGACAATTAAAACCGGACTCCGTCGTCCCCGGCTGAAAACCTTTATCTGTGTAATTATGCTGGAAAATGTCGGACGTCCCGTTGCGATAGACGTCACGTGGCAGTCGCGAGCATGTCGAACGCGAGGCTTTACTTGGTTGCTTTCGTGGGTAAGCATAACGATTTCGAAAAACTTGCTACCGGTCCAAAGATCGTGGATGATTAACAAAAGTTGCGCGAAGACAGTGAGCCTGGCCCAGGTGACGACGGGTCTGTTTCTGGGATGGCCTTCTCCGATGATCCCGAAGTTGATGAATTCGAGTTTGATGCTGGACGAGGACGAAGCCTCGTGGACAGTGTCCTTGCTGAAGCTGGGAATGGCTGTTGGATGTATCCTCGCCATCTTCATCGTTGATTTCGTCGGCAGAAAGATCTCCATACTAGTCACGATCGTTCCCACCATCGTCAGCTGGTCCATAATTGCCTGGGACTCGACGATTGCGGTGAGCTTGCGAAAACAATTCCAGAAATTCTCATGGAAATCGTACTCGCGACTACGGTAATTCCTCGATACGTGCACACTTCGGTAGGGATGGGATCAAGTACCTCGCAAACAGGTTCGAACTTTAATTGATTGAATTCGAACTCTCTATAAGTACTTCGAAAAACAGAAACAGTACTCCTGAGTATACTCGAACCTACGCCAGACAGTTTCGAACCTTTTACAAGTACTTTGGTAAACGGAAATAATACTTGCAAGTAGATACGAAACTTTTATGAATACCTACAATGCAGTTCTGATTTCCAAAATTCGAGTACCACTTGTGAAAGATTCGATTCCTTTGAACATCGAAGCAGTTATAAGTATCTTTTCGAAACTTGTAAGTACTCATTCCGAGGTTCTCTCGATATCAGTTTGTATAAAATCAATACTTTTCAAATATAATCATTGAAACATTATTGCTTTTAAGTAGTAATCGAAACCCGTGAAATGAAACTTGGTTATTGAAATTGACTCGGATTCGCGAGTACATATTGAATTTGATCCCATCGCTACTTGCAAGTATATTCGAAACTTGATCGAACAGATTCGAAACTTTTATAAATACCTACTATGCACTTCTGATTTTCAAGATTCGAGTACTACTTGTGAAAGATTCGATTCCTTTCAACATCGAAGTACTTACAAGTATCTTTTCGAAACTTGTGAGTACTCATTCAGAGGTTCGACATCAGTTTGTATAAAATGAATACTTTTCAAATATAATCATTGAAACATTATTGTTTCTAAATAGTAATCGAAACCCATGAAATGAAACTTGATTATTGAAATTGACTCGGATTTGCGAGTACATATTGAATTTGATCCCATCGCTACTTGCAAGTATATTCGAAACTTGATCGAACAGATTCGAAACTTGATCGAACATATTCGAAACTTGATCGAACAGATTCGAAACTTGATCGAACAGATT
>CM052193.1:3168260-3189205 GCA_028455805.1 Lasioglossum figueresi
CTGGGAAGGGGGACACCGTGTAGTGACCTGCACGGGGTCCAAATAGAATAGATTAGCTTTTTGCTGGGGGGAGCTTCTCTCCCCCCCCCTCGGGATGGGGCTTTTAAGCCAGGGGCTGGAGGTGGTCGGGATCTCGTGAACGAATGCCACCGACCACCTCCTACTTAGCTCAGCGAGGTCACCGTAGGTATAGGTTAGTGGGTATGTCTGACCCTTCAGGTCAGAAGAGCCCCACATAACCCCGAACTCCCCCAGGAGGTAGGGGTATGCGTAATAGCATTGGATTCCTACGAATAAAAAAAAAAAAAAAAAAAAAAAAAAAAGGGTTAATCCGCGGTACGCATCTCTGCCCCTGGGTGCTTTTCACGTGTTGTGGGCAAAAAGATGGTTCGGATCCCACCGTAATAAACAGTAGGTCCCGCTGAAGATTAAGCTGAAATTAGGCGATAGGGAGAGTGGAAAAAAGGGAGAGATTGGTAAATGGATTTGAAACCCTGAGGGGACCAAATAATCGTCAACCAATAATAGTAGGAAATGCGTGATCGTAAAAAGAGACTAGAAGGGCATCTAAAATTTGAGCACAGCCACGTTCGAGATCGTTAAACACCGGAGATATTTAAACGATCCCTTCCGGACCCGACTATATGCCACGAGACACCGTGGCACGTGTATCGTCTAATTTCGCGGTCACAGCGTAGATAAAATCGCACGCGGCACCATAGTTCATAAGAAAATGGTCGTGCCGTAAATTTGGAAGATAAGGATTCGGTAGGGAGCGAGCGTTCCGATTACAATATCAAACACCGGCAAGCTCGATTCTAGCGTCTCACTGCCGTTAGTCATCGACAAATTACCGAGCTCTTTAGATCTAGATCTCGGAAAAATGGTTCCGTCAGAGTGTCGAGCAATAGTCACTCGACTAACGAGATGGATTAAGATCGATCGTCGAAGCGCATTAGAGGTGAAAGCGTATTAATGGGACAATAGAGGATCGATTAGACGACGATTCGGAAGAACATCAATTGAGATCACACGAAAACGAGTTGCAGTCGACTGCCGGAAGCCCCATTTCGATAACGATCTACGTCGACGTGCCACAGAGATCTTTTTCAGCCTGGAACTACGGCGGTCTAGTCAGAAAGACGGGATTTCTTTTGATGCGACGCGAAACGATGCAATTGGGTTTCGATCGAGGACGTGTTTGAACACGGTCGTCGTCTGTAGCTTCTTTTCTAGAGTAACGGAAGACACGCGATGGCTCTGGAATACACTTGTCACCGTTGCCCAATAATAGCAATTGCTCGACTAAAAATGTCGACCCGTGTCATGTGTCCTTTCGTCTGCCCTCTCGACGAATTCCTCGCGTCCCCTTATTGTCACATGCAGATCCTTGAGACGTCTAATACAACACTTTGTACGGTTTCCGGTTGGGGCGTGGTTCGGATAGAAAATATTTTCACTGGCATCCAATAAAATTCTCTCTTACAGACGCAGCAATACAACATTTATTTGTTCTGTGATCGCTAGACTGCGGATTTTATGGATTCATAACGAAAACGGGCGGATGTAATTTAAAACGGTAAACACATTAGGACAATTTAAGAACGTACATACGTTATTTTCAAATTATGAACATTGTTAACCCGTTAACTGCGTTCGACGTGTATACACGTGTAGCGAACATAATGCTTGGGAAAGAGGGACTTTCCGGATGTGGAAATTTCATGCAGTCGGGTCGAGGGCCTGGTCATTAAAGTGACGATTGCCAGAGCCTCGGCCCCGACCGTTGCTATGTCCTCGGTTTTACGACGACAAGCACATTGTTTTGGCGAAGAAACTTTCTTCACCGATGCACAGTGTGACATTTCGATCATTTAGGGGCATTAAATTCTTAATGATGTTGTTTCTTTTTTTTATCATGTATTTTGTTAAAACTACTCAAACTATGAGGATTTCTAATTACTTTAACATGACTTTTATTGTATCGACCGAAAATACGTGTTTTAACTGTTACAAATTATTTCATTTCTGCCTACATAAAATCACAACTTCGATATTCAACGAAGAATGAATTCATATTCGCTGAACAATGAAAAGTGTTCTTAAATTTTGTATGGTAATTGTTTGTTACCAATCAGAAATTATGCACGATCTCTAAAGTATATACCAGATTTTTAAACCAAAAATATTGAAAACTTACCTTAGGGAGTAAAATAATCGCCAAAATAAACAATATGTAAAATAATAGTCAAACAAGTAATACTGATCAAAAGACCAAAACTATCGAATGTAATAACAATCAAACGCGACAACAGTTAAACTATGACAAATAAAAACAATAGCAATTTAAGACGGTAACAATCGAAGTGCAGGTTTATGAATATCAACGGATGCGTTCTTGCTCGGATGAATTGTGTTAGACGACTGCACGAGGTGACTGCGTAAGGCTGTTGAAAACAAATGAAAACACCTATAGACGCAGACGAACGCAAAAGGGTCTAGCTGGATAAGCATGGGCCAGCGGCCCCCGCTCCGATTTTCCTGATTCCTGTTTTAAAACATCGTTTTATGTTTAAAAAAACATTGTGTAAAATTTCAAATGTCTACCCACATCGATAAGGGTGATATTGGGATTAATTCCCCCGCACTTAAATGCAATTTGCTCTAAAACGAGAAGAGATATCGACATAGGATGAACGGCAACCAAAAGATATGGATACACTCTATATTTTACATTTTTTACAAAATTTTTTGCTAAGTATTTATAGTTGAAAACAATTCATTAATTTTTTGGGAATTTTTTTAACCATCTTCCCCTGGGTTGACACCCACCAAAAAATTCTAAAATATTGCTACGATGCTAAACTATTTTTCATAAAAATCTCAGAAGTGTCCGTTTGGTGAAACAATGTCAAAAAAAATAAAGTATGCCGGCGACCGCTCGTAACGGCGCAGCGACCGAGTTTAATTGCGGTGGCTAGCGATGGGAGCGAACGGGAAGTCAGCGCCTGTACGGAAGAGCCTGGACGAAGATAATTTTTAATTTGCATAAATATCCGCAGTCTAGTGATCGCTAGTCTGCGGATTTGAATAATTTATGATTAAAATGAATACAGGAATTTGTTACATTTGCTTCTACGGGATGTCCCAAAAATGTACTTCCTTTCAAGGGATGATTCCTGAACTCATTTGAAGTAACTTTTTCCTTCGCGAAAATGTTCTCCGTAGCTGTATCGCGGAGTCATTTAGGAAAAACAAGGACCAATCAGAGCACAGCTGCAGCAGACTGCTTCCGGATCGGCCAATGCGCTTTGATTGGTCCGCGTTTGTCGTTGATAACTCCTTAATGAACCCGCGGAGAAGATTTTCGTTAAGGAGAAAGTTGGTTCGAATAGAGTAGGGCACACAAATCAAATAATAATTAAAAATTACTAATAGTCTGATTGATTGTTAGTCATAACTACATGGCACTAGTTGGTCACAGCTCTAAGCAATCGTTAGTTATTGCTTATTAGTTATGATTAATCCTTAGGTAGTTTAAATGATCAGTCATCGATCTTTAGTTATGAGTCACTATTGTGCGATTAAGTGCCATGTAGTTATGACTAAGTAATCAAAAAATGTTAACTATTGACTATTTTGCTATGACTGACAAGCAATCAAACTATCAATCATTTTTAATTTTAGTTGATTTGTGCCCTACTCTGGCATCAAATGGTCTTAAGAATCTCTCTTTTCGAGAAAATATAACATTTTCATATTCATAGATATTTGAAAAATATCACCATTTTTGTTGATTTATGGTATCTGGTTTTGTGCCTTGTTAACACTCGGATAGAGGGACTATGCACTCTAGACCGCTATGTTCACTATTTACGTTTGTTTTGACTTTCTTCTGCGTGATGCAGAACACAAGTGCGAAGTTTCTATCAAGTCATTTAGCGTTTCTCTGGATTCCGAGCAGAGAACTATAGAAAATTTGAAATATACTAAAAGTATTAGTTTTAGAACTCATAGAAATCCTGTTGCTTATAATTTGATTCG
The DNA here is from genome assembly GCA_028455805.1 of Lasioglossum figueresi. Taxonomy (NCBI): domain Eukaryota; kingdom Metazoa; phylum Arthropoda; class Insecta; order Hymenoptera; family Halictidae; genus Lasioglossum; species Lasioglossum figueresi. Next base: position 3,172,305 of record CM052193.1, read on the forward strand.
CGTGTATTAGAATGCCAAGAGGAAAAGTGCTAACAATTGAAGAAAAAGCATCGATCGATGCTTATAAAAATATGGGCTGCTTTAACCGTGCAATTGCTAAGAAAATGAACCGTTCGTATACTGTCATTAATAATTATATCAATTTGCGTGAAAATTACGGAAAAAATCATTTTAAAGGTGGTAATAAAAAATTGTCAAAGAGACTACACATTTATTATTAATGAGGTCTGCGGCTGAGGAAAGGAAAAATGCAGCACAATTTCGAGCTGAATTGGAGCTTCCGGTAACAACAAGACGTGTGCAACAACTTTTAAATTCTTCTGGGCAATTTGTGTGGACAAAAATGCAACGTAAACCAGGCCTAAAACAAGACATAAACAGACCCGTCTTGATTTCGCACGGGCACATATGTCTTGTACGAAAGAGTGGGACTCTGTCATTTTTTCAAATGAGAAAAAATTTAATTTGGATAGGCCTGGCAGCTGTAAATATTATTGGCATGATCTGAGAAATGAGAAGGTGTGACAATGAGTCGTAACTTTGGCGGTGGTTCCCTAATGATATGGGCTGCGTTCAAAACTAGCAAAAAAACTCTAATGTGTTACATAAATCACAAAATTGTAAGAATGATATAAGTATGCATGTCATATGACCGAATGTGAGTGCGTATATATGTTTAAGTGTAATATATGTGTAAAGAAAGTATACCTTCTTTAATTTTGAATTTGCCGCGCTTCTCATGCTCGCGACGATTAGGAGAAGAATTGAAGAGAGACAGATATAGCTATTACGCAATAGAGCACACGTGCAAAAGTACAAGGATAAAAAGTTATAAACAAAATTAGTAGAATAGGCAGAGAAGGAATAATAGTAAACATTAATTGTCGTTTCTTTGTTTACAGGTAAGGTTGTAAATAGGTGTAAATAATCCTTGTTAAATAATGAATAAAGGCAAAATTTACTTTGTTTACAGAGAAACATATTTTCGTTTACTTTACCATCTGGAATAACAATTGTCTTATATATGTTTTTATTGATTTACATGTTATATATATTTTTATTGATTTGCATGTTGCGTTAATGTTTTGTTAAATGAATGTTTTACGTTATGATTTTGTTAGAATAAAAACGACAGTCTTCTCCGAGCGATTGACGGAACATCACGTCGTCTCAAGTGTCAATCAATTCCGTGTCAAATCCTTATAAAATGATTTCGGAAAATTATACAAATTTGTTAGACATGGTTCTAATACCCTGTACAGAAAATATTGAAGATGACAATTCTATTTATCAGCATGATAATGCTGCGGTACACGCGTCGAAGCACACGAAGCAGTGGCTTCTTGAAAGAAACATCAATGTTTTACCATGGCCCGCTTGTTCCCCTGATATAAACCCTATTGGAAATGTTTGGGGTATCGTTGCACGACGAGTTTATAAAAACTGCAAACAATACAACTCCATTAGCGAACTAAAGGATGCGGCGAATGAAGCGTGGGCGTCTGTTAAAACAGAAACGCTACAAAAGTTAGTTTCGTCGATGCCCAATCGTATTTTTAATGTAATTAAAAAAAATGGAGGTTACACTAAATATTAAAATAAAAATAATAAAAAAACTGTTGGAATATCTGCAAAAGAAAGTCGAGTGTCGAAGGATACTGACAGTGTCTTTAGATGTTTTAACGGTTCACAGGTCAGAAGTGGAAGGCCTGCAGTCTTTCACTTTCAAGGGGAGCCTAAGAAATAAACTTAGGGTCCTCATGTTTCTATGTTTATGAGTGGACCCAACAAGGGTTTTTCCGCCCCCAAACTTTCTCCTTTTAGTCTTTTTTTAGTTTCGGCTTGCATACCGTACAGACGTCTTCTGACAAGTTTTCCTTAGAGAAATAAAGAATAGTATTATCGATTCTTAGACGTGATTTTACTTTATTATTAATACCCATTTCCAATAAAAACAATCGTTAATTTTAACTTTATCCATGTAAAACGAAAGTGACGTTATAGAAATTTCGCAGCTTGTTTTGCGTAAAATTATATTTTTGTTTTCTTTTATCAATGAATGTTATACTTATGTTTCGAAATCGGTGTGTACGCTTTCTTTATGTAATCCCGAAATGCTAACAAATACAAATTTGTTCATTGGTATGGTATAATGATAACAATTCGTTACAAAATACAGTGACTTTATAGAAATTTCGGCGAGTGTATAAGATCGACCAGTACAAATGTAAAAATAAAATATTGTCTTTCCGAAACACTTTCTCCGACCGTTTAAAAGTTCAATTATAAAATCCCGCTGTCAATAATCACAATGATCCTCTAATTGATATTATCAGTAGATCTCCGCCAGATAAGAAAATGAAACAGTGTGAACAATACAATTAGTACACTTAACTTTTCGTCCCTTATCCCGTTCCTGTTTCCGCTGAGACAGTCTCAGAATACTGACCCTGTATTCGAAGTCGTCCGCGACGGTCCCCCGACCAGCCATATATTCTTGATACTGGGAGATGACGCACAACAGCGAATATGTCTGAAGTAGAGGACAGATGGAACATAATCCGTAATTCGCCAACCAACTTCTGATAATGATCGTCTGATAACGTGACAGATTCGTTTCTGCCATGCGTTGGACGCAATGCGATCCGAAACGCACGCCCGCACAATCGCGATTGAAACGCGACTGTTAATTGCGGACTACTTCCCGCGATCGTTTATCGTTCACTTTAATTACCACGTTTTAATTGCACTCGTAGGTCTGTAATAATTGGGGATTTCTACATTTGAATGGCGTAATCAGATCTCATCTTGCCCAACGGTTATTTCCGTTTATTATAATTTCTGTCGTTAAAATTGTGAATTTAATTATTCCGACAAAGGGATAGCAAAGTGTAATTGGCATCGAGAATTAAAGTACACGTAGACTGCGGATGTTTATGCAATTTTTCGAAATAAATCGAAATCGTACGGAATTGTGTCGAATTTGATACGTCAGGATTTTTTGAAAATTTTTAAGAGTCATAAATGCATGAAGATCCCCAGTCTATTGTTGATGTTGAAAATTAAGACGGTCTCTACAAAGTTTTGCTTCAGTTCAATATATTAACACTTTACCTACCGGAAGCCTATTAATAGGATTTTCAATAATTATGCTGTACCAAAAGAAAGCATAGAAATTTTCTTTTACGTTACAATTTTAAATGAAACTATTAGATGACATTGTTGAGGGTGAATTGTTAGTTCACAATGAAAATTGCTGTTGCTATTGAAGGTTCCATTGAAAAGTGTTTAGCCATGTACCATAGATTTTTCAAAATTATGCAATAATCTCCGGTTGGTAATGTGTTAATTCGAAGGTTCCCAAAGTTGAAACTAATTTCAATTTTTAGCAAGCAAATAATTTAAAATAGTTATAATTAGACCGCGGATGTTCATACAGTTATGAACAAATTGGTTGGGTGAAATATAAAACAGTAAAAGGTTGAAAGAATTCAAGAATGTTGTAACGTTGCTTTTAATATAACAAAGTCGTTAAGGGATGGAAATCAATGTTTATGTTATTCCTGCCACCCACAATCGATGCAAAACTTTTTTATTTTGCATAAAGATCCGCAGTCTAGTTATCACTGTGATTACCAGTGTCGTTCATTGAATCTACTCACGTTCAGGCAGAAAAGGAAGAAGTTCAGTGTGTACAGCATCACTTTCGCCGGGTCGAAAGTAGACTGAAACAGAACGTAAGGTTAGATCAATCGATCGAGCCTTGCTCAAACACATACAAATACATCGTCCACGAATCCCGGCGTTGTTATCAAGACTTTCTAAAAAAAAATTCCTCGTTGCGTACACGTTTCATTTTCTTCGTCAACGGCGCTCTGAAGTTTCTTTGAACGAACCTGCGTTTGATCGCTCAGCGGAACTACACCCGTTTGCCACGGTTTCGTCGAAACGAGTCTTCCGGCCACGTGATTTCAACAGAGTCGAACTCGCATGCAAATTTTTCCATTATTTCGACGCAACTTTTTCGAAATACATTTTTACCTCAAAGGTATTTCACTCGCTTTTAGTTCTCCGTTTCGGAACAATTCCAGAAAAATTATATTTTTCATTCTTATTAACGCGCGTTAATTAATAATATATAATATATAATATTCTTATTAATACGCATTATATAATAATAATATTAATAATATTTGTGGACATAACTTTTTCGAAATACATTTTTACCTCAACGGTATTTTACTCGCTTTTAGTTCTTTGTTTTGGAACAATTCCAGAAAAATTATATTTTTCATTCTTATTAACACGCGTTAATTAATAATATATAATATTCATATTAATACGCATTATATTATAATAATATTAATAATATTTGTGGACATAACTTTTTCGAAATACATTTTTATCTCAACGGTATTTTACTCGCTTTTAGTTATTTGTTTCGGAACAATTCCAGAAAAATTATATTTCTCATTCTTATTAACGCGCGTTAATTAATAATATATAATATATAATATTCATATTAATACGCATTATATAATAATAATATTAATAATATTTGTGGACATAACTTTTTCGAAATACATTTTTATCTCAACGGTATTATACTCGCTTTTAGTTATCTGTTTTGAAACAATTCCAAAAAAATTATATTTTTAATTCTTATTAAGACGCACTAATAAATAATATATAATATATAATATTCTTGTTAATACGCAATTTATAATAATAATATTAATAAGATTTGTGGACACAACTTTTTCGAAATAGATTTTTACTTCAGCGGTATTTCACTCGCTTTTAGTTCTCTGTTTCGGAACAATTCCAAAAAAATTATATTTTCCATTCTTATTAACACGCATTACTAATAATATATAATATATAATATTCTTGTTAATACGCAATTTATAATAATAATATTAATAACATTTGTGGACATAACTTTTTCAAAATACATTTTTACCTCAACGGTATTTTACTCGCTTTTAGTTCTTTGTTTCGGAACAATTCCAGAAAAATTATATTTTTCATTCTTATTAACGCGCGTTAATTGATAATATATAATATATAATATTCTTGTTAATACGCAATTTATAGTGATAATATTAATAATGTTTGTAGACAACTTTTTCGAAATACATTTTTACCTCAACGGTATTTTACTCGCTTTTAGTTCTCTGTTTCGGAACAGTTCCAAAAAAATGATATTTTTCATTCTTATTAACGCGCACTAATTAATAATATATAATATATAATATTCTTGTTAATACGCAATTTATAGTGATAATATTAATAATATTTGTAGACAATTTTTTCGAAATACTATTTTACCTCAGCGGTATTTCACTCGCTTTTAGTTCTGTTTCGGAACAATTCCAAAAAAAGTTATATTTTTCATTCTGATTAACACGCATTAATTATTAATATATAATATTCTTATTAATACGCATTATACAGAGTGTCTCACCCGATTTTGACATCTTGATTTCTCCGCTAATGTTAGTCCTACCGAAAAAATGGTTCAGATAAGAATTAAATGGTGCTGAGTGGGGCATGGTTTGGTGTTATTAGTTTATTAGTGCGTGAACGCGTTCAGGTCATATGAAGGTCAACTTTTTTTTTTAAAAGGAATTATATACTTTTTAATACATCAATCGATGCAGTTGGACATTCTTTATAAAAAGGTATTAACCTATTTATGTTGAAAAATTAGTCGTGTAGGAGATATTTCGATTTAAATAATTTTACGATATCATTAATGTCGTTTAACTGTAAGATATAAAAGCGAACGTCTTATTGTTAGTGCGACAGTAATGATATCTTAGAATTATTTAAATCGAAATATCTCCTAAACGATTAATTTTCAACATAAATAGGTTAATACTATTTTATAAAGAATGTCCAACTGCATCGATTGATGTATTATATTAAAAAGTCTATAATTTCGTTTAAAAAAACGAAGTTGACCTTGATATGACCTTCACGCGTTTACCCACGAATACACTATTACACCAAATTATGCCCCACTCGGCACCATTCAATTCTTATCTGAAACATTTTTCGGTAGGACTAACAGCGGCGAAGAAATCAAGATGTCAAAATTGGGTGAGACACTCTGTATAATAATAATATTTGTGAACGCAACTTTTTCGAAATACATTTTTACATCGAGCAAACTTCAAAAAATTCCAAAACAAAGTTCATGAAATTAAAAGAAATTAATTTTAGCTACTCGTTCATCTTCATTTTATCATAATTACTTTACGCTTCTATAGAAACGAAGTTTTTCTTTCGGGAATGTAATATTCCGTCTCTTTCCCGGATTCACGGGAACGGTCACCCGATACTCTCGCAAAAACTTCGCTCGTTTCTATGTTTCGAGGGCGAAAAAAGCTGTGCAAGAACGTTAATGAAGATTACGCGTACGGTCGGATGCGCTATAACGCCGCGTCGGAGATGAACTTTTGCACCTGTCCCCTGATGCGTACAGGGCTTCGCTTAGTATGCGACACGGCCGATGAACATTTCCTTATGTCCTGCAGCGTCGTTTACGTGTTCATGGTTCTTATCTGCCGGCCTGTCCGCCGGAAATAACCTAACGAGTTTAACGAGCTCTGCCTTCTATACGGACGGCTGACTACAACTGGCTTATTCCACTTCGCGAGCCAGGATTATTTGTATCGCTGTTAGTACGCTGGCAAGCTAGACCAAAATTATTATACGTTCTTGGGACTCGGGATACACAAAAATTAATTTTTCTTAGCCGATAAGCGCAAGTTGAATAATTCTTTCAAAATTGAATCATACAATTCTTGATTAACCCCTTGCCCAACGATTTATTTTACGGTTTCAGCGATTAGAACTTTTTTTGTAGATCGTAATACCCTAACAAAGGAGAATATTGATATAAATTGTATGCCTATATGTTCTCCAATTCTGTACATTAACAAAACTAAAATAGAATTTGATTTCGGTTTAAAGGAAATTAATAACAAACATTTTTATCGCGATATTGTAAGGCAAGGGGTTAATTAAACAGCTTCGTGCAGTATATTTCCAATTCTGTAAATATCTAAGCACTCGTCGAACCTAAATAGAATCGTGTAGCCACAGAAAAGAATGTGTGCGTATCAAATAATTTCGTTAAGAAATAATGTGCACGAGCAAACGACTAAAGATGAAAGGAAAATATTCCTTTGCCAGCAATGGAGTGCGATTGATATTTCCGTGGCAGTTTTTATTAAAACGTTGCCGGTCTTTTCAGTATCAGATGGTTTCTTTCGCGGTAATAATAACAACATCAGTAAGCGTGCAACGTAACACAAAGCATTGAGAATTATTATGATTAAAAATTTCGAGGAACCATCTTCATTTTCGCAAGAATATTTATTTGTCCGAAGAACGTCGAGAGCTGGAACATTACATTCAAATTTGTCACATTTCGTCACACTTTGTCGAACATTTTACGTCACCGACGACAGACTGAAACCGCCATGATCACGTAAAGTCAGTCCGCAGTCTATTGATCACGATGAATAAAGGATAAACCACCAGAAGCATCGGGATTACATGGTCCGCCCGCGTTATTACTTAATTCATTAGTCCGGTGAATACGCGATCGTGATTCCCGCAGCCACCTGTGAGCATCGGAGATCAATCCTCCGGGCAAATTGTGTTATGTCACTTCTCCCATGCGAGAACACGTGAGCATCGATGTACCTCGAGACGATGGCGTGTATCCCGTCGATCTAGTTTAGGCGAATGCCGTGAAATTTCAGGAAATGGTAAATGTATCCATTTAAAAAATTGAAAACGAATGTTGATACATGTATTGCCTGTTCAATGATAAATTATTGCTCTGGAAATCATTTCAGTTACGGATAAATAGGATTCCTACTGGCAGTAGTGAGAGTCAGTCTTTGGTCAGACGTCAACGCTTTAAATTGAACTACTACTTAAATATTATTTTGGTCTGTCTAAAAACTCTTTTCGTCTTAAAAACTCTCCTCGTCAGTTCAAATTCAACTTTCACATCGTTAAATTAAATCGTAAAGTATAAACATTGTTCCTATTGACAGTGGTGAGAGGCAGTCATTGGTCAGAAGTGGACGCTTTAAATCAATATACTACTTAAATATTATTTTGTTTTGGCTAAAAACTATTCTTGTCTGTTCAAATGCAATTTCCACATCGTTAAATTAAATCATAAATTGTAAACATTGTTTCTAGTGACAGTGGTGAGAGGCAGTCTTTGGTCAGACGTCGATGCTTTAAATTGAACTACTACTTAAATATTAATTTGGTCTGTCTAAAAACTCTTCTCGTCTTAAAAACTCTTCTCGTCTGTTCAAATGTAACTTTCACGTCGTTAAATTAAATCATAAAGTATAAACATTGTTCCTAATGACAGTGGTGAGAATCAGTCTTTGGTCAGGCGTCGACGCTTTGAATCAGAATACTACTTAAATATTATTTTGGTCTGGTCTTTACTGATCGAAGTCTGGTTAAAAACTCTTCTTGCCTGTGCAAATGCAACTTTCATGTCGTTAAATTAAATCGTAAAGTGTAACCATTGTTCCTAGTGACAGTGGTGAGAGTCAGTCTTTGGTCAGACGTCGATCCTTTAAATTGAGCTACTACGTAAATATTATTTTGTTTTGGTTAAAAACTCTTCCCGTTTGTTCAAATGCAATTTCCACATCGTTAAATGAAATCATAAATTGTAAACATTGTTCCTAATGACAGTGGTGAGAGGCAGTCTTTGGTCAGAAATCGATGCTTTAAATCGAAATACTACTTAAAATTTATTTTGGTCTGGCTAAAAACTCTTCTCGTCTTAGAAACTCTTCTCGTTTTAAGAACTCTTCTCGTCTTGAAAACTCTTCTCGTCTGTTCAAATGTAACTTTCACGTCGTTAAATTAAATTATAAAGTATAAACATTGTTCCTAATGACAGTGGTGAGAGTCAGTCTTTGGTCAGGCGTCGACGCTTTGAATCAGAATACTACTTAAATATTATTTTGGTCTGGTCTTTACTGATCGAAGTCTGGTTAAAAACTCTTCTTGCCTGTGCAAATGCAACTTTCATGTCGTTAAATTAAATCGTAAAGTGTAACCATTGTTCCTAGTGACAGTGGTGAGAGTCAGTCTTTGGTCAGACGTCGATCCTTTAAATTGAGCTACTACTTAAATATTATTTTGTTTTGGTTAAAAACTCTTCCCGTTTGTTCAAATGCAATTTCCACATCGTTAAATTAAATCATAAATTGTAAACATTGTTCCTAATGACAGTGGTGAGAGGCAGTCTTTGGTCAGAAATCGATGCTTTAAATCGAAATACTACTTAAATATTATTTTGGTCTGGTTAAAAACTCTTCCCGTCTGTTCAAATGCAACTTTTTCATCGTTTATTAAATTGTAAAGTATAAACATTGTTATAAATAATAAAAAAAGAGGCAGCTTTTTTGAAGAAAAAAAATTTTTGAAAATTACTTTTAAAGAAAATTTATTCTGTTTCTATCTTTCAAAGTATTTGTAGCACTTTAGGAAAATATTCGACACGTGTTAAAAGAACATTAAATATTATTTTGGTCTGGCTAAAAACTCCTGTGTTCAAATTCAACTTTTAAATCATTTAATTAAATCATAAAGTATAAACATTGTTCCTAGTGACAGTGAAGAAAGTCAGTCTTTGGTCAGACGTCGACGCTTTAAATTGAAATACTACTGAAATATTATTTTGTTTTGGCTAAAAACTCTTCTCGTTTGTTCAAATGCAATTTCCACATCGTTTAATTAAATTATAAAGTATAAACATTGTTATAAATAATAAAAAAATGAGGAAAGTTTCTTGAAGAAAAAGAATTACTTCTAAAGAATTTTTTTCTGTTTCGATCTTTCAAAGTATTTGTAGCAATTTAGGAAAATATTGGACACGTGTTAAAAGAACATTAAATATTATTTTGGTCTGGCTAAAAACTCCTGTGTGTTCAAATGCAACATTTTCATCGTCTAATTAAATCATAAAGTATAAACATTGTCCTTTTTCTATGTTTCTATGTATTTGCAGCACTTCAGGAAAATATTGGACATGTATGTAAATCTTCTAGAACCAACCAGAATGCGATAGTAAATCTTTTTTAAATAAGATTGTACAAGATTCTTGAGTGCGAGAGTACGAGTCGTTGCCAAGCTTGGATACTCAGGAGGATATTTATGATTGAAGAAACTTGGAGAGTTTTCGGTGGGAAATGTGTGTGGTAGATAGACTGTTTAATAATAAACGAACATTTTGTAAGGGTCCTGCCTAAGGTACGCCTACACGATGTGCTTTTGAGACTGTACTCTCCACGCACATGTTATGAGCTACTTTATCTCATCCTGCAAGGACAAACAACCTCAATTCTAGTTTTTAACATAAACTTCAAATTCCCTTGCAAAGTGTTATCACTTATTCATACACGCGCAGTCGGGTACCCTAAAACATAGTTAATATATAAACTGTAAACAAAATATACATAAAATATTAAATTGCCTAATCAATATTGTCCTGTTGAACATATTAAAAAAGAAAATAAATTTCTATTTCATTCCAGTTTGTTGCAACTCGGGTAGAAAATATTTATTTTGCTATCCATCAGGAATTATTCATTAAATTTATTCCTGCGGGCATATATTATTTACAGATTCAGAAAGAAACATATTAAGAAAGAAAATAAATTTCTATTTCACTCCAGTTTGTTGCAACTCGGGTAGAAAATATTTATTTTGCTATCCACGAGGAATTATTCAATAAATTTATTCCTGTGGGCATATATTTACAGATTCAGAAAGAAACATATTAAGAAAGAAAATAAATTTCTATTTCACTCCAGTTTGTTGCAACTCGGGTAGAAAATGTTTATTTTGCTATCCACGAGGAATAATTTAATAAATTTATTCCTGTGGACATATATTATTTGAAGATTCGGAAAGAAACATATTAAGAAAGAACATAAATGACTATTACACTCCAGCTTGTTGCAACTCGGGTAGAAAATGTTTCTTTTGCTATCCATGAGGAATAATTCAATAAATTTATTCCTGTGGGCATATAGTATTTGAAGATTCAGAAAGAAAATAAATGTCTATTTCACTCCAGTTTGTTGCAACTCGGGTATAAAATGTTTATTTTGCTATCCATGAGGAATTATTCAATAAATTTATTCCTGCGGGCATATATTATTTACAGATTCAGAAAGAAACATATTAAGAAAGAAAATAAATTTCTATTTCACTCCAGTTTGTTGCAACTCGGGTATAAAATGTTTATTTTGCTATCCATGAGGAATTATTCAATAAATTAATTCCTGCGGGCATATATTATTTACAGATTCAGAAAGAAACATATTAAGAAAGAAAATAAATTTCTATTTCACTCCAGTTTGTTGCAACTCGGGTAGAAAATGTTTATTTTGCTATCCATGAGGAATAATTTAATAAGTTTATTCCTGTGGGCATATATTATTTAAAGATTGACTAAAAATGTTGATAAACATTTTCCTTATTTTTCTAAACTAATGTAAAATAGTTTCAATGTTTTCTAAGGCTCAAAATATCCTCAGTGCTTCGACTACGAACTACCGTGACATAGTCAACACCGTACAGCTATTTTTCGGTAAAAATCAGCTGAAAATAACCGAGGCTTCAAAGCGAGGACGTGTATAGCTAGGAGAAATACCGAACCGTGTCTCTCGATCTCGAAAAATCGAGTGCACGCGTCAACGGAAATGCCAGCTCTTCGGAGTTCGTAAAACGTTTTCCATGCATGGTTGAGTGACGTCGTTCTCAAAAGACGTCAAAATCACGGGCGAATAAGCACTCGACACGCTCGCTGCTTTTGAACAACGTGCGCGAACGATAGTTGAACCCATTTGAGGGTGAAAACAGCGCGCGGAAATGATAATCAGTTCAAAACTCGCGGAGTTTTGGTTCGGAATGCTGTCGAATAATTATCCGACGTTTCTGTTTCTAAACGACTCCCTCGACTCGATATTTCACGTAGAATGATTTACTTTGGTCGAGTATCCGAAATAAAAAATTATTTGATGAAATACAAAATCAATTTTCTTATGTTATTTCTCGTAGAAAAATTCATACAACTCGTACAATGCATAAATGATAAATTCGTTTAAGAGAAAGGTCCATTAATTTGTTCAGAAAAAATTCTTCCAGATAGCAAACGTGGCGAAAGGAATTGCAGATACGCGTTCAACCAGTTAGAACGTTCTCCGGGTGTAGGAGAAGTTTCGAACCGAGGGCGAAGAAAATAGTCAAAACTGTTTTCTCGTGAGGGGGAAACTTGAAGGTCGACAACTGAATCAGTGGAAGTTTCGCGGAAAAGCAACTCTAATGCTCTAATAGCGATTTCATCTACGTGTACGAAGATTGAACTCGCCTGCCGGGAAATGATCTGTTAATCGGGTTATCCTGTCCAGAGAGGAGTTTTTGTATTTTTTTCGGCCGAGAAATCAACGATCGAACGGAAACGAATCGTGGGAGTTTATCAGTTTCGAATTTTAAAATAGAAGCTCTGCCTTCTGCGGTAGTCTCTTGTTAGACTGCTGGCTCTATGCATATCAAATATTTTTTAACCAGGCTGGATTTAATCAAAAATATTTTAAACAATTTTGTGCTTTTAAATGATTTTCTTTCACCCCACTTATTATTAAATGATAAAATCTCATAAAATATAATGTAAAGATATGATTAAATCTAATAAAATATAATGTAAAAATATTATTAAATCTAATAAAATAAAATATGATAATATTATTAAATCTAATAAAATAGAATATGAAAATATTATTAAATCTAATAAAATATAAAATGAAAATGTTTCAAAAGCTTTAATAATCTTCAATAATTAATTATTCAATAATAAATTCAATAATAAATATCTCGAGCTTTCTTGGCACAGGAAAGCACGTTCAATAAATGTAAATTTGTGTAAATCGACCAATAAAAAATTCATAGTCCAATAAATTATTTACGTTCGAAACTGTATAAAATAGTGTAATCTAATTTGAGCTTCCACTTGTTATGACCGTCGATGTAATCCCAACTTTTACGAATTAATCTGTACAATCAAGAATTTGCATGGACACGGAATAATTAATTCATTCCGCGGTGAAATTAATGCGGATCAGTAATCCTCGACACTTTTTGCGGTAAACGATGCTGTCGCGGTATCGAACGATTTTCGAAATCGTGCGTCATCGACGTTGGAATAACTTCGCCGCAACGCTCGATATAATTGGCGCGGCTAGTTACCGAGTCACCCACTCGAAAATTACTCGTATGTTAGCTTTCCGCCGATGAAAGAGATGATTACGCAGTATTGATAGGATACTCGTTAATGAAACTTCTGTGACGTCGCTGCGAGGTTACGTGGATGTCTGTCCACGAAATTAGTACATCAATTGCAGCACGGTTTCCGCGACTGAGACACGGGGCTCTCGCAAAGGATGACCCGCTTCCGGCCCGGCAGAAAACTAGCGGAGAGCCACACGTAATTAAACGAAATGAAGAACGTGACAGAAAATTCCGGCGAGTTCTAACGTCGAAATCAAGCCACGTGATTTTCTAATTCCGTCACCTGGCCGCGAATGTCGGACCTTAGACGTATCGACACTCCTCAAAAGAATTAAGTTAAGAATTAATCATAAGTCCGGCCCAAATTGCTGTATCGATATCGTTAAACAATGGTTTGAATGCGCGAAACCTCTAGTATCGGATGATCTGTTTCAAATTTTTGCTATTTTGTTTTTTTTACAAAGTTATGGCGAGATGAAGACAACATTGACGGTTAACAAAAATTTTGTGCAACTTTGGAACATCACACGGGGTGCAACAAATTTTTTTGATAAATCGCGTTAATATCAATTGGAAGGGCTATCTTTTCTGTGTAAAATGTGTGGTTGTTGATTATTGCGCGATCTTTTTTGTTCGAGTTATTCAACATTGAAGTAAATGTTGGCTTCTTAACTTTGACTGGCTCCAGAAAGCGAGAAAATTATCGTAGAATCTGGTGCAAAAAACCAATAGAAAGAGCGTTTTTTTCTTTTCAAGGCACTTTTCTTTTGTTTTTTCGATTTCATTAACATTTCGATATACCAGGTGTTTCTGAAAATATGCTTAAAATATGAAAAATTTCCAATTTTTCCTTTAACTCGCTATATCTCGGCGAGAAATGATCGCAATACCATGGTTTGAACGTCGGATTAATGCAGAGATTCTACCGATTCGATTGAGTACCCTATGAACTCGCTGCGAAAATTTTTTACCTATAGCAGCTGCGTTTGAAGTTGCAACAGAGCATCCGAAACTAGAGGTTTCGCGCTTTCAAACCATTGTTTAACGATATCGATACAGCAATTTGGGCCGGACTTACGATCGCGTAAACAAATCTTAAATCTACGAAAGTTCTTCACCGATTGCTTCGAAATTTTGACGCAACGTTGCATTCGAATACGCGCGTGCTTTTATATACCTAATCTATACACAATGGAACAACAAAAAATATTGCACACCCACAAGCATTGTGAAATTAAACATATTAGAAACGTGTAAAAACTATGACAAAGCATGAGTAATATTTAATACAAGTAGCAGACAAGGAACCGTCCTTTTGAAGTAAATTTCAAATGGAACGCTTAACACATTACCTACCGGTGATTATTCCATAATTGTTGAAAGGCTATGGTTCATGGTTGAGGATTTCTTTAAATAATCCTCGAATAGCAAGAATAATTACAATAAAAAAAAACCAACAACTTACTCTCAATAACAAAATCCAATAATTTCCTACGGGATTATTGTGTAAAAGAAGATTTTTAAGCTTTCATATGGTGCAGCACAATTATTGAAAAGCCTATTAATAGGCTATCGGTAGATAAAGTGTTAAAGTAGTAGGGAGTTGCAGGCAAGAAAATTAAAAAATAATTCGGAGTGTAAACGGTTAATACGTATTTGTTACCTAATAATTCTGTCCCTCCAATTAACTGTGTTTAACCCCTTGCAGTACCTTTTCCTTTACAGTTACAGCGATTGGAACGTATTTGTGCACAAAACTGTCGTAGAAGGGAAAAGAAAATGTATATTTTTTGTATGGCTACATTCATTCGAATGCTTAAATATTGATTACAAACGAATCAAATTTTATTTCATCTAAAATAAAACGCGTAACATTCATCTTTGCAAGACTTTGTTAAAAAGTATGAACAATATTCCAAACAAGTTTTTGTTATTACATTAAAGCAGTTGAATATTGCATTTTGAAAATTGTACAATAAATTTATACTTTTACAGACGCAAGGCAAATAATTACATCTTGCAAATGATTCAAACCAGAATCGAAACGTCGATGATTATTTGATAATCTGCAAAATTGTTTTTTGATTTATCGGTAGAAATTGATCGAAACCGTAGCGCCGAGAACATCAACATTTATTATTTGTTAAAAATCTTCGTCACGAGTCTGGCTCGTCAAAGTACTGCAACGGGATTAATTTGCACAAATGCCTGGATGAATAAAAAAGCGGATGAATAATTGTTCTCCGACGCAATCATTTTTGGGGAGCGTTTCGAGAACATGCGCGACAGTGATCGATCAAAAGCACTTTCGTGGCAGAAGGTTTCGCGCGAGTTCGAGTATAGTGATCGTGGCCACGTGTCCGCGTGTTTCCGGTTTTTCCGTTAGCGTTTCCGTTAGCGTTTCCGTGAGAACCGACCGCATGATCATCCTTTCGCGTGGTAAGAGGATATGTTCGTGATAATTGCCGGGTCGCCTCGACCCCCGGAAACATCTTCGAGGAAAAAGGGAAACAAGATGGTTTTTCCGCGGGGAAACACGGGAACAGAGCGAACCGAAAGCGATTGAAAGCGACAGACAGGAAGCATTGGAAACGCTGTGTCGAGCACGGAACTTCCGCGCACGAAGCTTTTACACGGCTCGATAGAATGAATCGATACGATCCGCCACGCGGATTTTCGATTAAACATTTCTCCGACACCATTCAATCGGCTAGCTTTCCCAGCTGGGTTTTTTGGAATTACGATTGCGAGCCACGTTACCGAACGCTCGGCCGTTCACTATGAAACCCGAATTAAGGGAAATGATCTACCCTGGTGCAATATCTTCATTCATCTGAATAATAATCTTTATATATTCAGCCAGCTTTCCAACATTTTCATGCACGATCTACGTTTATTCTTGAATTGCAGGAAAAATTTCCTTTCGAAGGATTATTCTTTTGATCAAGAACCCAATGTTTCGAACGTTTTATCAAGATTAATATATTATAAATCAGCTGCGCATTTTCGTGCTGTTCGTCTCCACCAATTTGTAAAACGCCAGTGAAATTTTCTTTCGAAGGATTATTCTTTTGATCAAGAACCCAATGTTTCGAACGTTTTATCAAGATTAATATATTATAAATCAGCTGCGCATTTCCGTGCTGTTCGTCTCCAGCAATTTGTAAAACGCCGGTGAAATTTTCTTTCGAAGGATTATTCTTTTGATCAAGCTCCGAATGATTCGAACGCTTTATCAAGATTAATATATTCTAAATCAGCTGCGCATTTTCGTGCTGTTCGTCTCCAGCAATTTGTAAAACACCAGTGAAATTTTCTTTCGAAAGATTATTCTATTGATCAAGATCCGAATGTTTTGAACGTTTTATGAAGATTAATATATTATAAATCAACTGCGCATTTTCGTGCAGTTCGTCTCTAGCAATTTGCAAAAAGCCAGTGAAATTTTCTTTCGAAGGATTATTCTTTTGATCAAGATCCGAATGTTTCGAACGTTTTATCAAGATTAATATATTATAAATCAACTGCGTATTATCGTGCTGTTCGTC
>CM052193.1:3209715-3239317 GCA_028455805.1 Lasioglossum figueresi
AAGAAGTGTCACATTTTTTAGGGTGCGTGGTTTAATATGTGCGTGACAATTTTTTAGAAAACTGAGACCCCAACGTCGACTGATGAAGACTAGTTTTCAAATTATTTGTAAATCTCCTTTATCATAAAGACCGACGAAGTTTACAGTAAAAGCTGATTTTCAGAGTTTGTCTGAAAGAAGTGTCACATTTTTGAGGTTGTGTGGTTTAATACGTGCGTGGCAATTTTCCATTGAAAAGTATTTTTTCAGGAAAAAATGGTCCAATGGTCAACGCTACTTAAAACGCCTAATTATAAAAGTTACGGTACCAAAATTTCCGTAATAAAAATTCCGTAAAATTAATTTTTTTATAGATCATCATGCATTTCCCCGTCTCGAATATAACAGAATTTATAAGGTGAAATTTGCATATCGCTGCAATATTAATATCTCTGTTCCCAGAATTTATAGCTGGAAGTGTGCGGTTTAATATGCGCGGAGCGATTTTTCGATAAAGAATGGCTTTCTGAAAGAAAAGTTTGAAAGTGCACCCTACCTTTGCTAAACGTCCGGGGGCCATTAAGGGCAGCATCGTAGGTCCGCAGGAATATTCCAAGGACAAAAAGGATCATCCTTATATCCTTTCGAATCCGAGGCAGATAAACTTCCAAGCTACGTAGTTCGTCTGTTAATGTACCACAGACTTCTCTGCAGGAGGTGTTCCAGTTATAGGGGATGGTTCGATGCTTCCCCTCGCATGCTGCCGGATCCATTTTACGTTACCACTCGTAAATCAATCCGAGATGACTCGTATAGATTATCTTACTGCTGCATTTACGGGATTCGTCTGGTACACTCACTATGGAACAGAACTTCCAGTGGAAAATAAGGTCTGGACATTTCGGGAACCTGACAACAAATATTCGTATATTTCTGCTCTTTATAGACATACAAAACAGCTCTTTTTCTCATTTTCTACTTCTAATTAATCTTATCATTGGTTACTAGAAGGAACATTTTATTGGATACAATATTACATAATGTATACATATATGAAGTAATTACTAGAAATAAAGCTAACGTTATCTCAATCTATTCGTGCGGAGTAATAAAGTAATCGAAGAATTCAGAGAAATGTAGAAAAATACTAGAATTTTTGTATTCACCGAGTTTCGAAGCCAATTCTTTAAAGATCATATTTTATCCGTCCTCTTCCATGTGAATGGCAAATAACGCGGTCATTTGGATTTCTCGATCCTTAGCTACGTTAACTAGTAAGTAACTACAGTCTCAGCCTCTTTTCGATCTATGTGCGCACGAAGATCGGTGAAATTCAATTTCCGGCACACCTGCGCAGTCCGCCATGACGTTATCTGGGTGCGGAACAGATCTGTCCGGCATCGACGAAAGATCTAGGGTAGGAACTAGATCGTGTAAATCGCTGCCCCCTGGTTCGGCCCCATTGGGAAGACCAGGTCGTCGAGCTTGAATCCATCTTTTATCCCATCTCTCGCGATCTGCTCCCTCAGTGCATCAACGAATTGCGAAACCTTGTCTTTGGTCGTGATGGCCACTATGCAACCGCCCCACCTGCATCAAACGAGATCCCTCAGGTGCGCAGCAAACATGCAAAGATACTTTTATTAATTCACGCGACAGCGGACCGATTGATTTTCAACGTGGAAACGTTTTGGTTCGGTCAAAAATATAAAACCAGAAACTTGTAAACAGCTCCGGGATTCACCGCAGTTCAGTTCAACTGCTTTGTCAATAATAAAACGGCACATGAATAAAACGTGCAAAAACTGCGCGGCTTTCGATGCATGCATTTGTGTTCACAGTGGAAATGGAAATGGTCGGCGTGGCTGATTAATACTACATGTTTCTACTGGTTTTTATAAAGCAACCTAAATGGAAGTAAAGTAGATTGGAATACTTTGAGCTAGCTTATTTCACCCCTTTATGTACAAAGGCGTCCTCATTTTACACATTGACGTCAAATGTAAAATATTAAATACGTCCTCATTGAATAAATCAATATAAAACATGATACGATAAACTCTCATTTTACAAATTGACGTGGAATATTGTTTAACATCGAACGCAAACATTACCGATAAAATGCCTCCTAACGAATTCATTATTCAGCTGACACGATTGAGATAATTTACATAAATTTCATTTAATTGACCAAGAGGTTAATAAGCATGCCTCTTATTAATACGAGTGGAAGTTCGTCGAATTTTTCGACGTAAACTGTTTGTTCGTAAAGTGGAAAATTCGGAGGCAATAGACAACAGGATTGCGTGTTTCCGCGCCGTAAACGCAATTTCGTGGCCACACCGAGCCGGCAATTGAAACACACCCATGGATCGATTTGACACATCCCTCGTTTAGGGGTTGCACTCGACATTGGAAGGTCGTGAAAAAATTGATTGTCTATTCTTCAAATTCTCTAATATTATCCCGCCACGCTGTAATCGCATCGTCCACCCAGATTGAAGAATTTGATCACAGGATTAATTTTGTAGGCGATCAACTCGACTGTAAAATTGTTACTGTGAATTTCTTTTCTGTCCAATGATTAAACGATTGAAGATCGGGCGATTAAAATGACGATGATCGATCAGCACAGAAATATTCTTCAGCCAGCTGATACAATAACCAATCGATTGATTGGACTACCAATTAAATCCTAATTACATCCACTTCCTACCAATTCTTACTACTACTTTCTCTTTATTACGTTTCCGGTCGTAATCGAATTTCCATCAATTTCCATCAATCGCCTCTGCCCTTCGTGCCAAGTAGTTGATTAGTTCGACTCCTAAGAAGGTCAGCTATTAATCCCGAGCATATCGAGTTAAGTATATTCCCTATTAATCGTATGATCATTAATCAATATTTCTCAAGAATGATCAGCAATTAAAGATTTATTTGGCGTGCATGCTCGCTTTTTAAGGGAACTTATCGCGGCAGGAATGTAGGAAGGAATAAAATTGAATCGCATGGAACAATGGAAGTTCGCGTTCGCTTTGAGATACGGCAGCACCTATTTTCGAAGTCGTTTAAGACGTCCTGGCGGCTAGCCTCCGTAATAAAATTCATCGCGTTTTCATCGTAAAACGATTAACCCGTTCCCCGGGGCTCGTTTCCGGTCCTGAGTTTCTTCTGTTCGATCTTCGCGTATTTCACGCGGTTCCCATTCTCGTACGGAACGCAACGCTGGCCGGTCGAACAAAAATTTACGGTATTGTATAGCATTCCGAAAGTTTCATTGTAATCGGTGCGAATTTTATCCACCTCTGAGAACAATAAAATTCGATTTTAAAGATTCGATTAATTGTAAGTATTATGTGTGACTTTTTCAAATTATTAACAGTCTCTTTCAATTTTATCAGAATTTCTTTTTATGTCATCTAGCGAACTAATTGTTCTGACTTCTCAACAAACTGCAAGTTAGATGCATTTTCGTTAATGATAGTCTCTTTTGGAGAGTTTACTCACGCGAGTCACCGTACAATCGCAGACTAATGGACGTTGCCGGACTCCGAAGGATCAAAAGCCCTGGATTAACCATGGATTAATAAAACATTGAACTCGCGGTGAAAAAGTTTGAACTTAATTAAATACGGATTTCCGACTGTATTTGTCCTGGCCTCTCTCGCGGAAAGAGGTCACCGACGAGAGGCGAGCAGTTTTGTTTAATTTCCGTCGCAGTCGGAACGAAAAGCAATGCGTTATTCATTTTGTTAACGGGTAGCCGGCGTTATTTGCCTCTCAGAATAATTGAATTTCCGTTCGAAAATGCGGATCAAATATGTGATACGTTTCTTTGGGACGTGTGTCTCATTTTATAAACGGTTGATGTTACATTTATAGAACGGTTTCGTTTTTCCACGCCTCCCGGACGACTTTAATTGAGCATACTAATTAATCGACCGCTCGCCTCGCTGTCTGTCTGGTAACCTCCCCCACACTTGTTCTTTTAAATAATTTCACGGCTCGGGGAGGATTTTGTATTCGGAACAAGCATATTTTCCCTCTGGACATTAAATGTTCGCGATATTCAATGGCATCTATTTCAGTCTCTACAAATAATTAAACTAGTTCGAAATCGTCACTTTAAAAATGGAACTGATCCGTCAGCCTCGCGTCAAATTCATTTTGAAATTTTGTATCCATAAGAAGTTTCTTTTCGCTCTGAAAATTGAATATTCCGAAATAGTCAGGCTCATTCAATTCAGATAATAAAATTTTCAGCACGTTAAAAGATTGAACTGGTTGAAATGAATATTATTTACGTGCATTATACCCATTTTTAAATGTTCACCATTTTAAGCAACGCATCTGGCCAGTCTTTCCAGAACGGAGAAATAAATAACGTTTTACATTGATTGCAACATAACACGCAACTTTTGTTTTCTACCGAATATTTCTCGGGAGGCTAGTTTGTACAGCTACGTTTATACAGCTCGGAGCAGGTAAAGGAGGTCAAGCAGAAAGCCAACAAACAAATTCGTCCCTGTTCCTGAAGTTTGGCTTCTCGTTAAACCATTCCAGGAACTCGACGAGAACGGACTGCGTAACGCGTTTGTTCTTCGACGTTCCAGATACCCGGCGCCCTCGGTGTGTCAAGAATTCCTCGAGCTGGCCCAAAGTCGGCAAACTGATTTTCCCTCTGACAGAAACGAGGATCGAGAACGGAGAGAGAAACAAGGAGACTGTGTGAACAGTCACGACAGCTTAAACACGACTGGATTAATCCCATTCGGATGCGGTTCTTAAGAGAGTCTGGTTCAACGAAAACAAAAAGCTTTTTTCCCTAGGAAACTAAATTAATTCCAGAGAACACAGATGTTCATTCTTGCACAAGAATATATCTACACTCTTTAGAAATACAGTAAAGTCGAGATTAGTGTCCAACAGCCGTATTTTTGGTGGACAGTAATCCTGGTGTTATGATCGTATTTTTGTTACTTCAAAGGAGAGTCCGAATATAGAGAAAGTCAGAATGAAATTCAAAGGAGAGTCCGAACATAGAGAAGGACAGAATGAAATTCAAAGAAGAGTCCGAACATAGAGAAGGACAGAATGAAACTCGAAGGAGAGTCCGAACATAGAGAAGGACAGAATGAAATTCGAAGGAGAGTCCGAACACAGAGAAGGACACAATGAAATTCAAAGGAGAGTCCGAACATAGAGAAGGACAGAATGAAATTTAAAGGAGACCCCGAACATAGAGAAGGACAGAATGAAATTCAAAGGAGAGTCCGAACATAGAGAAGGTCACAATGAAATTCAAAGGAGAGTCCGAACATAGAGAAGGACAGAATGAAATACAAAGGAGAGTCCGAACATAGAGAAGGACAGAATGAAATTTAAAGGAGAGTCCGAACATAGAGAAGGACAGAATGAAATTCGAAGGAGAGTCCGAATATAGAGAAAGACAGAATGAAATTCGAAGGAGAGTCCGAACATAGAGAAGGTCAGAATGAAATTGAAAGGAGAGTCCGAACATAGAGAAGGACAGAATGAAATTCAAAGCAGAGTCCGAATATAAAGAAGGGCGGAATAAAATTTAAAGGAGACCCCGAACATAGAGAAGGACAGAATGAAATTCAAAGGAGAGTCCGAACATAGAGAAGGACAGAATGAAATTCAAAGGAGAGTCCGAACATAGAGAAGGACAGAATGAAATTCAAAGGAGAGTCCGAACATAGAGAAGGACAGAATGAAATTCAAAGGAGTGTCCGAACATAGAGAAGGACAGAATGAAATTTAAAGGAAAGTCCAAACATAGAGAAGGACAGTATGAAATTCAAAGGAGAGTCCGAACATAGAGAAGGACAGAATGAAATTTAAAGGAAAGTCCGAACATAGAGAAGGACAGTATGAAATTCAAAGGAGAGTCCGAACATAGAGAAGGACAGAATGAAACTTATCGCGTGGCCGAAGACAGGTCCGCAGGCCTGGTCCTTTATCTCAAGTGGGCAATGGACTTTTCCGAATTGCCTCTTTTGGTTTTCTCCTCACTCTGAGTCTAGCCTTCAATGCGATACAACGTCCTTCCAGTCGTCAGTTTATTTAACCACCCATTTCCAATAAAAGTCGGGTTTATTGTCCAACAGCCGTATTTCTGGTGGACTGTAATCTTGGTGTTGTGATCGTATTTTTGTTACTTCAAAGGAGAATCCGAACATAGAGAAGGTCGGAATGAAATTTAAAGGAGAGTCCGAACATAGAGAAGGACAGAATGAAATTCAAAGGAGAAGCCGATCATAGAGAAGGACAGAATTAATCTTATCGCGTGGCCGAAGACAGGTCCGCAGGCCTGGTCCTTTATCTCAAGTGGGCAATGGATTCTTCCGAATTGCATCTTTTGGTTTTTTCCTCACTCTGAGTCTAGCCTTCAATGCGATACGACGTCCTTCTAGTCGTCAGTTTATTTAACCACCCATTTCCAATAAAAGTCGGGTTTACTGTCCGACAGGCGTATTTTTGGTGGACAGTAATCTTGGTGTTGCGATCGTATTTTTGTTACTTGAAAGGAGAGTCCGAACATAGAGAATGTCGGAATGAAATTTGAAGAGTCCAAACATAGAGAAGGACAGAATGAAATTCGAAGGAGAAGCCGAACATAGAGAAGAACAGAATGAGTGTCTCTTTCTTTCCCATACGCTGTCCTTCCTTGCGACCGAAATTTGTATCGTCGATTTGACCACTAAATACAATTGGAATTATATCGTGTTTGGTCTTATATTAATCAGAAAAATGCCAGAAATACGATAGTGAAATTCCATTTAAAAAATAATGAAAATTAAGAAAGTTGAACATTTCGATTCATTCGAGTCAATGTGTGGTCTTTACACCGATATACCCGAGCCGAGATCAATCATTGCCGTCTCCGGCGCGGCGCGGCGTGAGCGCCAATGGAATGAGTAGGCACTGGACTTAGAACCCGGTGTTGACTGAGGACAGTAATCTCGATTTTACTGTAGACATACGAACGAAAAATAAATTCTAACCATTGTAGTTAGAAGAGAAAGGGTGTGCCATTTTGGTCGGTCAAACTTACCCAGCTCCTGTGAGCCTAGCACCAAGAGCACCACAGCTCATTGCATTGTCGACGAGCGCATCGACGCTGTGATGGCTGCACTCGTACAATTTGTACAGACTGTTATGGCTTCCGGACATCAGGCAACCTAGCTGCTCGAGCTTCTCCTTTTCCATCAGCGTGCTGTCATCGCTTACACTGCGGAAAGTTGCTACTCGGCCTGCCTCTGAAAAAGATAACCGTAGAACCCTCTTAGTAAAGCTCGTCTTCAGAAATAAAAATATTACGGAAAAAATTACAGGATAAAAAAAATCGGAAAAAGACGACCATAGAACCCTCTTAGAAAAAAGCTCGTCTTCAGAAATCAAAATATTTCCGAAAGCAACGATCCCATTTAATACTCGATAAATAGCTTCCATAAATATCTACCACAGAATAAAAAAAAATATTGTGTCACTATTTTGAAAAAAAAAATATAATTTCGCATTTCAAACGCTTCCTCGCCCTCATTTTTTAAATTATCTCTCGGTTGATACCAGCTTCCGAACTTCTTTGGCTCGCAGCCACCATCTTCAAAGTTTTTCTGCTGAAAGTTTGCAAGTATAATTCCGTGTACAAATTTGCAGGCTATTAAAATGGATTGCCATGCGAAATGAGTGATTTGCGATGACCGAGGCGGAAGTTCTCAGCCACTTTCTACCCTTAATGATTTGAATATGTTAAAAGTAATTTAAAATAACTTTTCACCATTTTATTTTATCTACTCGGCTTTACATCCATAAAATATGAAGTCTGCTCGACAGCATCGTGTAGAAGCATTCGCGATGGTGATTTTTCGTCGAAGCGGAGAGGCCTTTTAACGGACTGAAATTTAATGAACGCAGCAATAACCGATGAACGGGGTAGAGCACGCTCGCATGCAATCATAATCGAATGTATGCACAGGGCATTTGGGAACGCTACAGGTCGAGTAACCGAGGCTGTTCAAGGTATAAACCTCTCCTGTCAATTTTGCTTCTGTCGAGTGATTTAGAGATCACAGGGCCAACCCGAGCAACAATTAATACATCAACACGAGTCGTGATCACGGCAAACATACCTCGAGTAAGATTCTCGAATATTGCACGAACCTCGAGAGGAAATTCAAGAGTTCCACGCTCGTGCTGAAATAAAGACGAAGAGGAAAACTACGAGAATATTTTCCTTCAATTGGAACCGTGCGGATGGCAAGAAAACACTCGAGAACTGTATTTCCTCGGAAAGAGATTGCTCTTTTACAGGGTCTACTTATTAATGAAATGTGCTTTACCTCAGAATATTTGTGGTTAAAAATTGTGCCCGGAGGAAAATGGAATCGAGTGGTTTTAGATTGAAAATCTGTGGATTTTCAAATTTCCATATAAATAATGAAATGAAAGATATATTATAATTAAGTGGCTTCAAATTACAAACATGTTTCTGTGTGCGGGGATGTACTAATTAATATCCCGTTAATTTGTTATGCAAATTTACCGTTCGCTCGTTATTATCGTGAATAAAATTGGCGTCCACGATCTGGCGGTAACTGAAGGGATTAAAAACCGGAGCATGATTCTTGAAGCTTGAGTCTATTATCGTGCCATTAATAACGAAACAATGAGAAAGGACCTTTAATATGAGTCGACCTGTATCGTCCTCGCGTGCACAGGTCGTTTAGGAAAATGCAGCGACGGTGTTGCTTCTACGTTGATGTTAAATGCATGAAATTCAATCGTTTTAAGTAGTTTAAGAGGTCCGCTGCTATTTGTGCCGGAATGATATGGCTGCAACAAATCCGAGCTATGCGCTACGAAATTTCCTTGAATTCCCCGATAGAAATTAATTTCTAGCTCGTCTAGTTTCCACTGAATTGTTTTCAGTATACCGACCGTCGAGAATATTCTTAATTGAAATCAGAGACCGGGGCCCGGTTTGGTTGTCTGCGGCTACGGAGAGAAAGACAATGGAACCTTTGACGAGTCTTTCGCGGGATTTCCGTTGCATTTACACAGCAATAAATTATAGTGTCGGGTCAGAATATGGCGCTGAGGGCGGTCAGGAACCGCAATCGATAAACTACTCACGTGAGAATTCAGTGTTTCGCAAAGGAAACACGCGTAAATTATTAATAACAAACTTTGAATCTCCAATACTGAGTTAACTAGACAATCGAGCCATGTATCGAGTGGCGACCGCGGCTTTCAGCGAGCTCAAATATTGGATCAACAATTGTTAAACTCTACGAGGCGAATTAATTTCGTCGCTAATTCTTCGGCGCGATTTGCTCCGAAAACCACCGGGAAATTCAAACATTCGAATTCCACGATTTAGATATTCAAGTTCGCCGCGCGATGTAGTCATGGCCAGCCGGATGCACGAGATTCAAATATTTAAATTCGTCGATTAAGAAATTTGAATTTACAGAGCGAAACGGGCTTCTCAAAGCAGAATATGAAATTCAGAAACGATGTTTGGTGCCACTCCCCCGTGTATGTTGACTAAAGCTCCGACGTCCGACCGATTCCGATAAATTTCAAAATTATTAGATTAAAATTTCCCGCGTCACCTCGAAGCCAGAACGAAATGCAAAACTTCCGTTCCCATTGATCGGTTCAGAATAATAGTGTAACGATGAAACAAATTAATCGGGAGCCAGTCAGCTGGCTTAAATTTGAAATATCTTCAGACGTCTCTGCGAAACTGCATTCTCGCGCATAAATCACGGGCATCTCGATTCGAAATTTCCAGTGGACGCATGAATTAGACATTTTTTCGCTCGGTTCAATGAGCATTACATTCTGCCCCGTGAGTGGCGCTATATTTCTCCGTCGACAAAGCGGTCTAATGCTCAGGATCCTTTCATTATTCAAACAGAGTCCGGCGGATTGCATTCTTTGTAAGTAACATCGGCGTTTGCATACATGAATTATTCCCGCGAAAATGCCGGCGAAATCGGGCGGAACTTCGTCGAGAAAAATTGCGGCGTAAGTAACCGATGTTTGCCGCGGGCAACTTTCCTCTTTCAGCGGCAGTTTTTCCTTAAATTGATAAATACGAGAGCGACCGGTTTTACCCGTTGTTCGGCTAATTCTATAAAAATATCCTGTTACCTTGGTACACGTGCAGGGCACGTTGCTTCAGCTTGAAAGGCTGCGACTCGCTGAACGATCCAAGCCGAGAGATCTCCTTCAGCTTCTCGATCGTTGTTCCCAGCCCTTCGCAGATCTAAACAGATAATTTAAATTAGTAAAGCTTTCTGTCGTTTCCGTTAAAATTCTCTAAGGAAACATGATTTTATACGATGTAGAAGAGTGTTGACGAATAAAAAGGATGTAAATGAATGATACGTTCGAGCGACATCGTGATTTCATTTTTACCTCGATGATCGACAGCAACGTTTTCCCCTTCGGTATCGCGGAATCGAAGAAAAAGCATATCACTACACGAGGACTATTATCATTAATGTTGTACGTCAAGTGCATACCTCGTTTAGGGTGTATGGCTCCTCGTGGAGGTCCGAGGTTACCACAGGAACCATTTCGTCGACGGTGATACCGAGTGCCTCTTGGACATCGATTAATCTCTGCACGTGCTCCCAGTTCTTGCCTCTTTTCTTCGCTATCATCTGGAAACGAGGGAATAGAGTCTGGTGAACCGTGTCGTTCGATAGCCCATGGAATATTCATTGGTTTCTGGTCACCGTTTTGACCCCTCAAATAATAATCCCGAGAGAAACCACCAAGCTACACTCCTCAAAAGAATTAAGGAATCACCTCCGCGAACCCGAAAAATTTCTACCAGTTTACACGATCACAAGTCCGGCCAAAATTGCTGTATCGATATCGTTAAACAATGGTTTGAAAGCGCGAAACCTCTAGTTTCAGATGCTCTGTTTCAAATTTTTACAAACTTATGGCGAGATGAAGACAATTTTGACGGTTAACAAAAATTTTGTGCAACTTTGGAACATCACACGGGGTGCAACAAATTTTTTTGATAAGTCGCGTTAATATCATTTGGAAGGGCTATCTTTTCTGTGTAAAATGTGTGGTTACTGATTATTGTGCGATTTTTTTTGTTCGAGTTATTCAACATTGAAGTAAACGTTGGCTTTTTAACTTTGACTGGCTCCAGAAAGCGAAAAAATTATCGTAGAATCTTGCGCGAAAAAGCAATCGAAAGATCGTTTCTTTCTTTTCAAGGCATTTCTCTTGTTTTTTCAATTTCATTAACATTTTTACGTACCAGGAGTTTCTGAAAATATGCTTAAAATATGCAAAATTTCAATTTTCCTTTAACTCTCTATATCTCGGCGAGAAATGATCGCAATACAACAGTCTGAACGTCGGATGAATGCAGAGGTTTCTGCCGATTCGATTGAGTACCCTATGAACCCGCTGCGACAATTTTTTACCTATGGCAGCTGTGTTTGAAGTTGAAAACAGAGCTTCTGAAACTAGAGGTTTCGCGTTTTCAAACCATCGTTTAACGATATCGATACAGCAATTTGGGCCGGACTTGTGATCGTGTAAACTGGTAGCAATTTTTCGGGTTCGCGGAGGTGATCCCTTAATTCTTTTGAGGAGTGTATGTGTCGCTGGGAATAAAATTAGTAATTACTAGAAAAATTACTGCGGATCTTTATGCAAAATAAAAATTTTCTTCGTCACTTACAGGGAGCAGAAACCATATAAAAATATCTTCCTCCCTTTAGCAATCGTAACAAATTAAACCAACATATGGATGTCCTTAAATCGTCTTAATGTTTTTACTGTGTTTTAAATTACATCCATCCATTTTCTAGTAATTACCATTAAAAACTATTAAATGCTAGCTACTATGTAATATGTTAATATACAAGCTGGAAATTTCGAAATACCGAAGACGGCTGCTCGCCTCGAAACGAACGAAGACGTCAGAGTAATGTTATTCTGCGTTCATGTTTCAGTAACTAATGTATTCGCGGGAACTTCCGCGCCGAAGTGTTTGCTACTATTATTTTAAATAATTCCGCGACGAAGTCGTCTCCCATTTCGGTTGGCCCGCGAGCTTCGTCGAGTTTTAATTACTTCAAAAACTGTGAGCTCCGTTCCGCGGAAAGGATCCTTTGTCATTTCGCGAGGAGATCGTTCGGGCGATTTTGATCCTTGTACTTCGTTGTTCGCTCGGCGAAGCGCATCGGTCAAAGTCAGCGGTACAACAATCATAAAACTTAATCGAAAAACAATCTCATTAGTCCCTTTGAAACTTCGGGAATCTTGTTGACGCTTCGAACCAATAATAATATAATCGGACCGAATTAATGTGCTCGAGGGACGCCATTCTTGCTATCTGGCTACTTCGTTACGTTGAAACAATTGCGACTGAACTAAGAGGATTCTTGTTCCATAATTTATATGAATATGCATAAATTGATTTTTAAATCTGGACAAGCAGTTCTATCTTCTATTTCAGAGAGAAGCATCGAAAGCGTTAGAAAGTGTTAACAACGTAAACGGTAAAAAGTACTTGAAACAAAGACACGTGAGAAGCCTGTCTAGAGTTTTATTTAATTAATTTTATTCTGGATTCGTATTCTACCAGTTTACTGTACCACGCTCGTTCAACTTCTTGTGCGAATTAACACAACACAAGAAGTTTCATATCCACTTATCAGTCCTTTTGAATTCACTGCGTTTCTGCAGCGTTAGTTGACTCGCTCAAAAACAGTGTTGAAGCTTCTATATTAGTCAAAGGGATCTCGTCTCTTGACGTTGTTGTTCCAATTGCAACTTCATTTAACTACAGAGGCCACGCTGTTGTCTAGCAAACCGCGTGTCATTAAAAGTTCACGCCGAAATGATACTGTAATTTAAACTTCAGCCGGACAATGCGTGACCATGTATCATCATATTTCAAAACATAAATAAAGTTGAACATGGTATTCAAACTTAATAAACATTATTTCTATCACTATTTAAATGAAATTCTTCCTCTCACATTTTTAGTTTAAGCTTTCAGCTGCAGGGAAGAACGGGGGCACATTTGTTTCAGATTTAAAAAGCTTGTGACATTTGCTTTTCCTGTTCTCGTTAAAATGTGAGATACAATTTCTAAATTATACCGGTACCAACATTGTCTCTGCGCTAAGTAAATTGTCGGAGATACTACAAATTGAATAGGTAAACATATTCAAGGTTTCCGTGGGACAGTATTTTAGCACTTTACACACCGGAAGCTTTTTAATGACCGAGCTTTTGAATAATAATTTCAAAAGGAGTTCTTACATTATGCTAATTCTACTTTTCTTTCAATTATGAATGAAATTCGCGTGGCTTTAAAAGAATCTTATCACTGGAAAGAGAACGAGATGTTATCGGCAAGGGCTAGAAGACAATTTAAAGGAATTGTCTCGCTGTTTCCGAGCGATTCGGCCGTATTTTTTAATTACAAATCGAGAAACATTACCTGGGCAGCCAGTCTGCACTCCGCAACCCTTAAATTGAAATCCGTGGTGGCAGCTTTGTTGTGACAGGCCTGGCTGTGCGCTATTACGAACACTGCGGTTTCGGGTAGAGTGACATTCGTTGCTCGCAGTGGGTTAAATTCGATCAGCATCGCGAAACCTACGCGCACAGTCGCAAGTATTTAAGTTATTCAAACTTCAACAAACCACCGATAGTGGCCTACGTCGTGCCATGCTATTGTATTCATTTTATGTTACTGTTCAAAATTACTTGTGGTCATTTTCAAATCTTCCCGTAAGTCTCCGAGAATATGTTTGAAGGAAAGATTCTAATTACCGGCTGTCCCCAGAAATGCTATGGCCTGGTCCATTCCACCACCCTGAGTGCCTATGTACCTTTCAGCTCTGGTACTGAGGTCAGCCAGTTCACGTTTCGACAGTTGATGCTGCAACACAAATTAATTACTTATTATTATCTGAAAGAACAATCATTGTACATCCTATTCGTAGCTCGTATCATTTTTTCACAACCCCTACGAACATTTTATAGATCCTACAATTTTTTTCATGAGTCCTCAAAATCATTTTGTAGGTTCCACAATCTTTTATATACGCTATAACACTCTATTCGTAGGTCTTGCAATTTTGTCGCAGACTCTACAATCGTACCGTGAACTCTGAAGTTTTTCAAAGTCTGCAAACAGTGCGTTGGAGGTGGCAATCGTTGAAACAACCCCGCGCGAAGGTATTAAAAAACTTTCGACTCGCCTGAATAACGCCGTTCATGCCAACTGTATCGAAACTGGAAGCACTCGTCCCCATTAACGAAACGTTTGTCCGTAAGCGAACCCGTTAATTGCGAAAGCGCGACACGGAGGGTTGAAAACGCTCTAACTGGAACAACAAACTCCCCTATTCTTGGCGAGTTTCTGCTGTACGTCGAATCGCTAATTAAATTTGTTCGCGAGCCGTTAGTAGAATTTCATGCTCGGCAAAGAAATTCCCCCCGAGGGGAACGATGTCGATGTGAAACAATTAAATTATTATTTATCGAGTTAATCAAATATATCTCATTTAACATCTATCACGTCTAGCTAGAATCTCGGCGTTCTCGAATAATCTTTCCTGAAGCTATAAGTGTCACGAGTGTTTGTCGTCGCTGTGTATCGGTGGCTAGGACGAACAATCAATCAGCTTCCGGAGCTAATGGCTCTCTGAACTTTTCGAGCGACCGCCGTGGAAATACCTTCTCGAGTGACGTTAGAAATCCCAGCAGGGGCTCCTCGACGGAAGTCCCCTCGGCGAACCTTTTACCAGCGAAACCGGGAAACAATATCGTTTCTATTCGAACACACACGGACAAAGGGTGGCATCCTGGTGTTCGTAGGCCCTAGGCACTCTTCGGTAACACTCAACACTGTCTTCATCGCCTCAACATAACGCTAAACTGTCCTGCGAGCTTCTTCGGACCTTTCGATCCACCTTTCGATGACCAAACTACTTTCTTCCGAGCTCCATCAGTTTTTTCCCAGGCTTCCAAACACCTTTCGAGGCTCCACAACCTTTTTTGCAATGTTTTTGGAAACAACACAATTTTTGTCAACGCCCTACAATTTGTTTTTAAGCTCCTCAATCGTCTTTTTAAGGTTCCAACTTTTTTTGCAAGGTTTGCAACGTTTGTGAAAACTCCGCAATTTTTGTCAACACCCTATACATTTTTCTAGGCTGTATCATTTTTCTTGCAAGGTTTGCAACGTTGATGGAAACTCCGCAATTTTTGTCAACACCCTATAATTTGTTCTGGGCTCTATAATTTTTTCCTGAGCTCTACAATTTTTCCCAAAATTCTTTCAATTGCCTTTGTAGAGCGGTCCACAATTCGTTCCTCTTCAATTGAAGGCTCTAATATTTCGTAGACTGTACAATTCTTTTCGCACATGCCTGTACTTTGCGAGTGATCCCTGCAAAACAGAAAAAGCTGCAAATGTCCTGCGCGACATTAGGGGATGATTTCGCAGTCGATGCATTCTCCATGCGAAAGTCTTTGTGACTCCATTTCCATGTTTCTTCGAGGAGCATGGTCAATGGACAGGAAGGCATCAGAAATTCCCCCGATACCTCGGGAACACTGGTAGCATAATCTCGGCGGTCTCTATCTTTTTCTTATGCGACTCCGTTAAAAGCGACAGCCAGCGAACTTTCCACATCGATCTTCGCGGGCTTGAGAGGATGGAGACGCGTGAAAAGCCTGAGACTGAATTTTATTTATTTCGGCGAAGGACTTAGGACGAACATTCGTATGCTGGAATATCTTGAACAGTGTGTACGTCATTTTTTACCACATTTTGCATGCTTATCTCCCACACAACTGTTCACTACCTCCTAGAAAATTTTAGTTAGAAATAAAAAATGAATTACTCTCAGAAGGTATTTTTTAGTTTCAAATCACCGCCTAGCAAAAACGGCTGTATCTCCGCCAATTTTCGGAATTTCCCAATGAAATTTGCAGAAGATATTCCTAAAACTGTACAGTTTTATAGAACAATCGCAATTCCACATCAGACAATAATCCGGACACGAAAAAATTGTACGCCACAACCTTGTCGTAATCGCACCACCGCGCATTGTGTATAATCCTTTAAGCTCCTTACTGCGGTAGGTATAATGTTCAGGATTCCTATTGTGCAGTGCATACAGGATTAAAGCTTACGTCCTAGAGGAGCTTCGACTTTGTACATCGCGCACGGTTAAGAGTCGTTGGTAAAAACTATGAAAAGCAAGATCGAGATTGAGGTAACCGAACTGGTAAATCGTAGATCCATCAAACTGCAGGAACTTGACAATTTCACCATATTTCTACTGTGTGTGTTACAAAATGGCCGAAGTGGAAAGATACTTATTCGGCTGTACCTGGAGAAATCCGTTCAAACAACTACGCGAACTGTAGGAACTTTATTCCCAATATTCTTCGGCGGATGTAGCCGCAAGGAGATCAAGAAGTTCGAGGAATATTACTGCTGTCCCGCGGAGTTCCTCTGTAGCCGCTATCGCGGTGAAAATCCACTTCTATCAGAATTGAACGTATCTTGGTGAACCGTCGCGAAAAGTAATTCCTGACGGTAAAAATCGTCTTTCACCTTTCACCCCGGTTATTCATCCTAAAGTTTCATAAGACCGGTGTAATAACAGCGTGTCCGGGAGGGACGTTTAATTAGTATTAATTTATGAGAAAGCGTTTGAGCCGGCGAAACTAAATTACAGGGAAGCCGGGCTCGTTAAGGACGGCCATGTTCCTCGTGGAGACACGCATAGTCAACATTTTGACTTTGTGCTTGACGGTCTGCATCGACTATGCCAACGTTGTTGGTACAATAACATCTTCGCCACTTCGCGGAACAGTTATGCGATAAGCTCCAGCTGTACAGTCAAATTGTATGATAATTGCGTTAATCTTGAGTGTGCAGTTCGTTTTTTCTAAAAAAAACAAAGAAAATCCATGTACATTAAAAATAAAATAGAAACAAACGTCTACTCATACTTTAAACGAGTGCACTGAATGCACGAATATCCACAGTTTAACTATGAATCGATAAAAATAAATGATTTATCTAACATTTTTAAGGAAAAAAACCGTAAAATTATAAAACAACGTGTATGTCCCGATTGCCTAATAACGTTATAATTCCGAAGGTTGAAGGGTCAATTTCTTCCACCCTCCGTTGGTAAAAGTTTCGCCGGGGTAATACTTCCAGAGGCGAAATTAAACAGATCGTTTACCGAGACCCTCGAAAACCCGACAAATTAATTGGGTTTGCGGAAATTTTCGAGTCATTTTATAAAACGATATTAACGTCCGTATCGATTAACCCCGCGGACGAAATATCACGGGCGCGCAGCGAGAAATGACGACAGGTGGCTTTCATTAACTGTAGTTATCGCATGATTAGCTACAGTTTCGGGTCGTTTCTATCTGGAAACAACGTGACGATGACGTACAACGTGATTAGCGAACGAATCATTTTACGCCATTGCTCTTTTTCGCTGGCGAGAACGTTTTCTGTTACGCGGGCCGAGGCGATACTTGTTAACCTATTTATTATCTGCTTTTTCACTCTCTCGCTACATGTGACATTTAATATTTCACGTTCCGCAGCACTGTGCTCAGTGTAACGTGAGATCGAATTCTCTCTTTTATTTTTTAACGACCAGTTCGTGTTGAATTCGTGAGAACCTTTTAATATTGTTTGCAACGGGCTCGTCCCGCTTTTATTTTATTTCCGAGAATTATCAAACGATGCAGAGAATTTGTTGAATTTTTGATCTGTCAGGTAATTGACGTTCAATTCAATTAACATCTACAAAAACATTACCCACGGTCGAATATATAAAAAAAATTACAAAGATAAACGGTTGAAGCTGCTTCGTTGAATAATTTTTATCAGAAGGGTGCTTTGAAGAAGTAAAATGAAAAAAACTCTCCGCGAATTGCAGACGGAACGATTCGTTAATGTTAATATCGAAGATAGAGACAGCAGCAATTTTTAGAATTAGAAGTAGTGGTCGAGGCTGCACCGGAATAAAGAAAAATAGCGAAAAGGTGGAAGCTCACCTGGTTGGCGCGCACAGTCAGAAGAACGGCGGAGGAGACGAGAGCGCTCGAGCTCGAGAGCCCTGAATTAGGAGGAATGTTTCCCCAAACTGCAGCCAGGATTCCCGAAGGAACGCCCTCCTCTGGGATCACCTCGAGGGCTCCTTTCACGCCGCAGAGGAAATATTTGTACCAGTCCGGGCCACCGCCGGCGCCCTCGATGCAAGTACTGTGAAAAATTATGAATTTACTTCAGCAGCGTGCGCTTCACCATCCTTACCATTTACTTCAAAACGCAATAAATCATGAAAACAGCGGGAAACTTTGATTAAATAAATTTCAATCTAGGCAGGTCCCTTGAATCTTTTCAAATTCGTACTTTTCTAACACATTTGCTAGGTCTCGCACGAACGACAAATTTAAATTAGCAGTTCGAAAGATGAAAAATTAGATCAAGCCTCTGAAACATTGAACATGGCGAAGCAATACAACTTTACTCGGTCATAACGAATATGGCAGCCCTTCCAATGATATTTGTTTGGTTCGCCAAGGTGGATACCTTGACACTGTTGATTCGAGGAAATATCAAGCAAACGAATCTTCTCGTCATGTTGATTCGAGCAAAGATCAAACGAATCTTCTCCGCGGTTGTACTTCACTGCGCGGAAGAACGAAGAGCCCCGGCTCTGTGTTTTAGTGTCATTCTTTCGAGTATACCCTTTTACGAGGACGTATCCGAGTGCCATTGTCGCGAACGAACAGACTCGCCACGTACAGAATTCCTCGAGTATCCTCTGCGATCGGCTCGCAGAAAGCGTTCGGTTGGTTGACGACTGATGATCGATCTGCATTAGATCGACATTAGGTTCGATCGTGTTTGACTCTCTGTTCGGAATCGCGTTGTAATTTAATATCGCTGCA
The DNA here is from genome assembly GCA_028455805.1 of Lasioglossum figueresi. Classification (NCBI taxonomy): domain Eukaryota; kingdom Metazoa; phylum Arthropoda; class Insecta; order Hymenoptera; family Halictidae; genus Lasioglossum; species Lasioglossum figueresi. The sequence continues at coordinate 3,228,724 of CM052193.1, forward strand.
CTGATTACGGCACTTGTGTGCGTTCGATGATTACTGTTGCGATGTATCATAAACTGGGCTGCTGTATTCGATGACCAACGGATGATAGAGGAATACTTTACTTGTCAAAGAAATCTTCCTTCTGGTTTCTGTAAATATTTATTTTTGTTGTATCATACTGTGTAAAATGAGTAAAGTAGGAAGATATAGAAAACCTAAAGTAGAACTAACGAAAGAATGAACCGAGAGATAAATTTCATACTCGAAATTGCAAGGGAGAATGAAAACGGAACAATTGGAGCAATTGCACACAATGAAGCTAACAAGAGACCAAACAAAACATAATTTGGTATATCTACCGCAAACATTTGAAAAATTGTGTCATGAAGCAAGTGAACTCGAGCCTCGAAGCCAGAAGAAAATAACAATGAAACAATTCGTAGCAGGTTAAAAGGGTCTAGCAATTCCGGCGAGTGTAACGAGAGTATCGATTCAAGTCGCTTCGTTCAAACTTATCGTCGTAAGTGGAAACAGGAGTTTTCAGCGAGCCATGAAAGGGCCAGAATTTTTCGCCTCGCCAGAAGTACGGTGCCCGCCGGTGAGCTACGAGCCAGCCGATTCTTCAAACAGCGTTTTCACGCTCAATAAAGAGAGCCAGCTGAAAGTAACTCGCGACAATTCCTACGTAATAAGCGGCAGACACCGCAGCTGTTTCTCTTTGGCGAACAGCGGTGACGAAAGAGGAACGCGCTCCGGTTCGCCAGTTTCCGCAAATATTGTCTCGCGGTTGTTTACAGACGAGCACGCGTTCCACGTCCTTTCGCGCCGTTTTCCGGGAGCTGATCGATTGCTGCCGAGAGAAACGTACATTGCAGAATCCTCGACTCGACGCGGAAATGAGCGTTCCGAATTTATCCGCTCGCGAGAACTTTTTTGTCGATTCGACGAGTGTCCCAAATATTTCTTCGGCGACTTAACACGCTCGCTACCTGATTATCTATTTCACAGAAAGAAAAGTCTTATTAAGTATTATTAAAGAGCAAATGAAATATTTCCCGTCCACTTTAAAAATTAGCTCGACCCCCGCTCCAATTTATCCGCGTGACATCTTGACGTCGTGCTGATTTCGCCTGATTCGCGAAGTATCGAACAATTTGCTCTTCAGGGGACGATCGTTTTCCGATTGACGGCCGGTAAACACCGGGCGAATAATGAAATTACGCTCGCATCCGCCGCCTTTCAGTACATCGCAACCCCTTTAACGTAGGTACAGTAGTATTGAGTAACTGAAATCAATGGTTTCTGCGTTGGATTTCTCCGGTACTGTTCTGAATGCGTTAATACCCTCGTATGTCACTTTGCGTCTCATGTCAGGCTGCTTTGTTCTCAAATTGCAGGGCTGTAATCGCATTAGCTTGATTTGAAGATTTTCTCTGCGTGCAGTCAGTAAAATATACTTTCATTGAAACAAATACTTCGACTTCAAAGAAATTTTAACAGAATTAATTGTCGGAACGTTGAAAATTGCTGAAGTTATGGAGCGATAAAGATAGCATGGAGCGCGCAGCTGCGGAGTACGTAGTTTCCGGACACCTAATTTCCTGAAAGCGAAATGCTTCGGAGTGAGTATATATATATATACTCTCTGTACTCTAAATTACAGGGTGGAGGTCATTAGCCTAATTGAGACAAAAATTGCGGAGGTTGCAGACAATAATTTTTTTCGAAATAATAATTCCAGAAGAAGTTAATACACTACACTAGGAAGATTGATTCTTTGGCTTTTCTATGTGATCGCGCTTCTTTAATCAGAGACGAGCGTCGGCCGCTCTTTTCCAGCGAATTAGTTTCTCCCGCGCGGGGTCGAATGCCATTTATTTTTGTCCCTTCCCGCGAGAAATCCGCCGGTCAGAAATTTCTCGCCGACGGAAATTGCATTCCAATGTTCCGCGCGGGAATTGTGCATTAACTTCGGAGCTTGTTTCGTCCGGCCGCTCACGGTGGGGCTCCAAGAATGAAAATACGCTGGGGCGACGGATATATATTCCGACCCATCCACAAATAGGTTTCGCATATTCCCCGGTTATCGACGAAAATATGTCCAAGCTCGTTTTGCAGTCAATTGATCCTTTCCTCGATTGCGACGCCCGCACACCGTCGTTCACAAATATTTGATGGAACGCGGGAGGAAAGGCGGTCTAATTTGAATCCTGGTGTGAATTGCTGCCGGAACTGACCTACCGCGTATTTCATGGTTTATTACCGGCGCCAACACATTAGCATGAAAAGGAAAACACTGGAAACGTTTCTCTTTTCCGGTCTGCCTGGATTGGTCCTACTTTATGATTCGTAGATAATTAGTAGACTGCGGATTTTCATTTCACGTTGCTCACCTGACGTCTTTCAAGTTACACTCGAAATCCTTGTACTTCGATTCCAGATTGGTCAGACGAACTTCATTGTCTCGCGAGACAGCCACGGCAACGAGGACATCTTGTTCGATGGCCATGGGACAAACAGCGTATCCGCAATAATCGATGTGCTCGCCAATTAAGTTAACTCTGCGAACATACGGGGAAAGTATTGTATATTCGATTGCACTCATGGGAGTTGAAGTCGTCGATACCGGTGCAAATAACCGCCGGATAAACGAGATTGGACTCTAGCTGTTATTAAATTGTTGATCTTCACATTTGTGCGAGCGTTCGAACGTTGCACGACAAATACTATCGCTTAGAGGAACTGTCGACCATATAAATCTAATTTTTACAAACAGTGTACAAATTTACAAAGTGTATAATTTTTTATGGGACTATAAATCAAGCTTTAACCCTTGAGGGAACACAGGTTACAAATGTTATTATAATTTGCTGAATGCTTTTTATATTTTTCATGCTTGAAAGCGTCTCGCACCAAGCGTAATAAATTTTTAAACATTCTTTGGAGCCAGTAGAGTGCACCGAGCTCGTCCCTGAAGGGTTAAAGATCAAAGACTGTAGTAACAAGATATTTGACATACCTTCCGGGAACTCTGACGAAGAACGAAGGCTGGACATCATACTTCTTCGCGAAATGAGCAGCCAAGGTCTCCAGCCTCTTCCGCAAGCCCTCGTCCGGTTGCAAAACTGGAACCACCTCTTCCGCATCGCTTTTCCTGTTCGCGAGGTTCGTCATTTCTGAAAGGAAAACCGATTGTTTAATTTTCCGTGAAAATTAAATTGATCTCCGTTCCAGGTCTGCAGACTCTTTAAACCGCGCGACAGAATTTCCCGGCGAAACGATCGATAATCGAATTACCTCGTGATTCGATTCGATTCGCATCAAAGTGGACATTATTTCCTCGTCGGAGTGGATTTCAAGCAATGATACCTATGAATGAAAATCGCGCGAACGAGGTCACCGTCATTAAGCACGATCATGATGCCACGGAAGATAGCGGGCCCGCACGATTTCTGTGTCGCGGCACTCGTTTAAAGCCTAACTGGCTGCCAGATTGCAATCTTGCTTTACGGGACAACAACGTTCTTGAGTGATCGAAAACAAAATTCCGCGAGAGAATTGTTTGTACTTCCCGGTCGAGCGTTGCTTCCTCAAACATCACGAGGTGCGCACGAACGATCGTCGTCGGGAAAAATGACGATTGCGTCACGATAACAGCGAACTCTGTGAATCATGATAAACATACAACTATTTTTATCGGCGCAATATGCCGCGAACGCTATCAACCTCCTCGACTGTAAAGTTCCGGTGAAAACGGTCTCGGGGTTCCCATCGTTTCAACGAGGCTTTTAAAATGCAAACGACCACGTGCGCGTATTTCGTGCACGCGATAAATATCGGATCGCAGATCCATCTAGTCGTCCTCATCGCTTGTTTAAAACTTTAAAGCGAATTGTGATTTGTTGCTTCGAATACTCCCGATCGAACCTAAATCGTTTTACAGGCTTTTCCGGAACGGTTCAGAGCTTCGCGGATCGAGCGGCTCTTTTCGACGAGAAACAAGCGTTTCCGGTGATAGTGAAGCAGCGGAAGTGTTCGCAGCATCTAGAGTTGAATGTTCAAAAGTTATTAAGCTTGTTTAAGTACAAGTACGAAAAAGGTTATTGATAATCTTCAAGCAAGCGTTAACAAGTGTTCAAATAAGACTAATTTACCTGATGATAGATAAGATTGAAGTCAAGGCAGCGATTGCTAACGATTATGCGGCGGTTCGAAGAGATATAACGATTATCCGCGTCCAAACGATCGGCAGAGTTCGCGATAACTGGTTCTCGTCAGTGCATCAAAACACCTGACCTTTTCGCTGAAACATCGACGTGTTGCAACCGAGCGTTTAGTTTCGAAAATATCGTTCATCGATTGGCGGAGGATGTTTACGCAAAATAATACATTCGGCCATAACACCAATTCGTACGGTTATCTTCAACATCCTTTTTTCATCAACAAAATAGAGAATCGGTTAATAAAATCATCGACTCCAAGTAATTTTCATTTTTGGTATTCAATGTCACGCGAAGATCATTATTGACGCACAAAACAATCGATAATCTTGAAACCTCGAAGAAATATAACCTTGAGAAAGATTGTTATCCATCACAATGTTTAATTGTGAATAACAATTGCTAACAACTTATTGAAATGATTAAAGTCTTGGTATTCAATGTCACGCGATTGTTATCCATCACAATGTTTAATTGTAAATGATAAAAAGAAGAAGATTAAATTAGCCGAAGTCTTGCGCCCTTCGAAGGACTTCTAAAGTTTCTAAAGTTTCCCCTGATTGGTCGCAGGTGGCGCCACCAATCAGCACTCGCGGAACACCGTGTCGCGGCTGTTCAAACTGAGCCTCCATTACCGTTCGAGAATTCGATCGACAATTGATTTGAATTGCGAAAAACACGTTGAACATTTAACCCCTTAACCACCCCAACAAATAACGAATCTAGAAAAATGTATAATTTCTATACGTTCCGAAATACTTGTATATAGCTGATAAAAAACGTAAACGAATTTTTACAATTACCTATTCAATAATTATATCGTAACTCAACTTCTGAATCTCGCTCGAAATGCACCGTTGAAATGGTTAATGATAACATCACTCGGGCAACGTCACGCGTACGATTTGATAAGAACGCTCTACATATAAATGCTTATTGTATCCGACGATAACAAACCAGACCTATCCCACGTACGAATTACGTACGAATTACGCTATTATCTCTAATCAACTTGTTGATTAGTAATAGAAGATAATTTTCAAAATACACGAACAATAATACAGAAAGAAACTCGTTTAGCCGTTCACTATTCGAAAGGAAAATTAATCCACAAAAATATGAATCTGCACAAGTGTGCGCGTAACACGTTGCAAGTGCATTTGTACTTGCATTGGACGACAATACATGCAAAGCGCGGGTCTGCGTAAACAAACACGATGCCGGCTATCGCCACGTGCAGAAAGAATTCTACGCTCGCGATATTATTTCGAATAAAAGCCAGTGGACGAATTTAAACAACAGAATTGGCATACCTACGACTGCACTTCGTTGATTTTGTTCACTGATAAAATTAAAGTCAGAATTTGTGGTTTTACGACAGAGCGTTTTCACTAACTTACCACAGATGTCACTGTGAGTCATTTTTGTGAATACTTTCGCATCGCCCGTAAATAACTGCATATATTCAATTAAATAATTGGATATTAATGTTGATTATCAATGCACAGTAATTCGTTAAACATTTCCATACCGTTGAGAAAATATTTCCCCGCTGGTTGTTCTCGTTTACGAAATATTTCGAGCATAAAGGAGAGCTTTCAATACAACTGATAAGGTCCTCGATAGGTGGAGAAGTGTGAACAAGTATGCAATGTCTATCTACGTATGTGTTTTTTCTGTGATGTAAGCTACGTGACAGTTGTCGAATATATAGGTTATGTATACGTCCGAATGATTTTGGTAGGAAAAAAAACCGAGTATTTAAAATGAGTGAGAAAAATCCCAACACTGCCCTGGTTCGACGGGTAAACAAGTTACTCGAATCGAGGGTCGAACACGACAAGGTATTCGAAGAATATACTACTACGTGCATCACATGTCAATATCGTTTTATGACAGAAATGAAGAGAATCATTTGAACGTTTGTCTGTTTTAGGACACACTCGAGGCATTGAAAGAATTGTCCACGTTCTTTACGGAGAACACGCTGAACGCTCGTCGAAATCTACGCAGCAAGATAGAGAGGCGGAGTTTGGCTATCAACGAGGAGTTTTTGTCTGCTTTCAGAGAAGTAAAAGCTTCCTTGGATGACATCTATCAAGACGTTCTAGCCATGAACACCGCTGTACAATGCATGACGAACCGTCTGCAAAGCACCAAAACTCAAACGTCGCAGCTCATCAATGAAACGACTAAACTCCAAAATAAAAGGTATATTCGCTTTGGGAAATGAAATCAGAGCACTCTGAAACGTTATACTAATGTTTTCAGCCAAACTTTGTCCATGCAACACGACGTTGCAACTGCGTTCATTAAAAATTTTCAACTAACTCAGGCCGAGTTAGGCATTTTACATGGACCTAGCAGAGATTCGCCTATAACAGAAGAATTTTTCTCTGTGGTCAATCGTGTTCAGGTACACCTGTACAAATTAATACATCCGTGGATGTTGGAGGAAATTGTTAATAAGTTCTTAATATTACAGGAGATTCATAGCAATTGCAGGATATTGATGCAGTCAGGGTATCAAACGCTGGGCCTAGATATCATGCAAAGGATGACTCTGTTACAAGAGTCGGCCCTTGAAAGGTTATACAGGTGGACACAGAATCAATGTAAAAACATTGAAAACGAGCGTTTAGCACCGCTGTTAATTAAAGCAATGAATAAACTGCAAGACAGGCCAGTTTTATTTAAGTATGTTCTTAGAATTTCATAATATCTACAACTATGTTTATATACATCGACGAACCATTTCATATTTATACTTTCAGATATATCTTAGACGAATATTGTTCAGCCAGAAGAACTGCATTGGTAGGTTCTTTCATAGATGCGTTGACCTTGGGGGAAGGATACGGCGGAACACCAAATCCCATTGAAATGCATGCAAACGATCCGAAAAGATATGTCGGCGACATGCTTGCTTGGTTGCACCAGGCTATTCCCGTTGAAAGGGAAAATATTTTAACATTGATGAAAGGCTGTGACAAAACTGGTAAAAATTGACCGATCATCTTCTCCCGTTTGCTTCGACTGTTTCATAGAATGCTCGTTTCAGATATATCCGATCAAATTAAACAATCTTTGAGTAACATCACGGAGGGTCTTTGCCATCCGTTGAAGTCAAGAATAGAACATGTTGTTTCCGCGGACGCGCCAGCCACGGTGTTATACTCGGTGACAACTCTTCTCAGATTTTACCGCGACATAATTCAGCAAGCAATACCGGAGAGTGTCCTAGACTTGACATTGTCGGATTTATTGGTGCTCAGCGAGAAAAGTTTTCTTAGTAGGCTGCAGAAGGAGACACGAATCGCGCTTGGGGAACGCGCAGAACCTCCTGGAACTGATCTGGTACCAGCTCCATCCGTTTCACGATTATTAGCGCTTCTAAATGAAATTCTATCCGTGGCCAGCATCGCGGAAGATAGAGAAAAAGACATGCTTCAAGTTAGTATTATCTCAAACATTAACTTAACCAATGCTAACTATCCGTTAAGTAATGTATCGAGTTATTTACAGATAGTATCTTGCATCATCGATCCACTTTTGCAAGAAGTGAACGAAACCGCATCCAGATTACCCACAGTGGACATGGCTGTGTATCTCCTGAATTGCATGCATCAAATACAGTCTACCTTAGCATTGTACGAGTACATGGATCAAAGATTAGAAAGATTACAGGTAACCAACTGATTTTGAAACCGGAGTTGTATTTTGAATGTGTAATGTTTCTAAACCGCACGTTTTAGGCACAATCCGATGCACAAATCGATACTCTCACATCGGAACAAGCGAGCTCTTTAGTGGCGCATTTAAATCTTGGATCGATCTATACAATTTTGCAAGGGCACGAGCAGGGCCCGTTATCGTCCATTCCTGGCATGGATCCTCTGAGCGTAAAAGAATTTACAGTAAGTCATTATTTGAACAATATAAAATGATTACTATCGGTAAACGATTCTGTCACTGTCTCTTATTTTATAGAACAAACTCGAAGCTTTCTTAGTGATGCCGGACGTACTGTTACTTCCTCAAATCAGTTTATTACAAAGCAACAATCATCGCGTAATAACGCAAAAACGATCCTTCGAAGTGATCGGAGCCATTTACAAGCAATTATACGAATCCTGTCACGATCCGAAAAATCTATATCAAAATCCGAATGGTCTCTTCTCGAGAAACCCGGAAGACCTTTTAAGGATCTTGATCGCCGAGTAATTATTTACGAGAAACATGTAAATACATAATTGTAAAAAAAGACTTTTAATAAATTTTTAATCTTGGTCTCCGTGGCCTCTCACGATCTCACACGAAGTCGTGCTGAATGTACCGAATCACGTTGGTGTTCACTAGAAGTCCGGACTTTTAGATCGTTCAAAGGATAGAATGTTATTTTTTAACTTATTTGAAACAAAAATGTGACAAAATCTGCCTACGTGATCATGCGCAGTAGAAATCGGTTACCTAAGTTTCGCCTCTGTACGAACACTGTGTGCTTCATGGTTAACCCTCATACGCGTATTTCATTACTTCCCTACGATCCCGTTGTAGTTGACGTGTTTGTTTGAAGCATAGGATCAAGAGTAAAACACAATTGATTCGATTGAAACAGATGTAAATATCTCGTGCAACTGTTCTTGAAGATTAAGAAATCGTAATGGTCTTTTCTTGCGCGAGTTGTCCCGTTCGTCGGTCGCATCGACGCGGACCTATGAACAGCGGCTTCAGCGAAGCCGACCAATGATCAACGGCCGTATCGCCGGAGGTGTCGGAAAGAGGACTCACCTTTAGCGAGAACGGCGCGGAGGCAACTTGCAAACTGCGTGAGCCATTGGGCGACGATTGGCCCGGCGCTTGGCCGTCAGTCGTCAGTGTTCAGTCTGGTGCGGTGGAACGCGCTCGTGTCCGGTTGCGTTTGGCTCTCGAGCCGCGCGTCTTTCATTCATCGCTTTTCCGCGGTAGTAACACCCGTGTCGCTTCCCGAACCCGCAGATTCTCACGCGAACAGTCACGGGTACGGATGTGAGAACCGGCGCTTCTGCGATTGCTGAGATGCTGACACTCGCGGCCGAACGGTCGGTGCAGCAGCGTACATTACGCGTGTAAACACACAATGGACATGGTCGTCCCGTGCACAAAGGACGGATAGAAAGCAGTGAGTGAGTGAGTGGATTATAGTGTCCAAGATGGCGGAGTCAAGCTATTATCAGGTGAGTCGCAGGTCCATCCACGCTCTCTTTACGAACTGGTGCGCGGGTTTCTCGCCGACCGACCGGTCGTTCTCCAACGATCTTCGAGAAAATCTATCGTTGGCGAACGTAATCGAATCGAGCACGCGACGATTTCTCGGACACCTCGCGGCCTTTCGTTCTCACCGACGCTCTCTCCCACTTGTCTCTCCCTCGATCTCGAGGAAGGTATTCTCCGATGAACGATCGGTGGGATCTCCTCGAGATCGCGATTATCGATTCTCGACCGTCTCCCGCGAACACAGATAATCGACTCACCGCTAATATCATTCGTTTCTATTCCGTAGTAATATTCGCGACACTACATGTTGCTTCGCGGGCTGGATATGTGCAGGGCCGTTTTTAGGCCCGCCACACACATCCGTTTTTCTAACGCGCGGTACCGGAAACGCGGCCTGAAATACTATGGGTTCGATCAGGTGCTGCACATTTGTTCGAACCGTAGTTGCAGCGCCGTGATACGATATTTATCGCACGTTAGAAAAAACGGATGTGTGTAGCGGGCATTACGAGACGCCGATAGCTGTAAGCGGCCGAAAAATCACCCGGTTACGGATCAAGCGAAACGTGACGGGCATCAAGCACCTGATCGCAACCACGATTCGTCCAATGTGCTCCTGAGAACTTTCCAAACAGAGCAGTAGCACCTGTTTCAGCCGGCAAGTGGTATTTCCCCGAGGTTACGGGAATAGTCTGTTTTACGGGCAGCGTTTGTCAGAAGCGTAGCAACGGTCCGAGGATCGGTCTGACAGGAGGCGGCCGATCGCGCACGGCAGCACCATTACGCGGCGCTGCGCTTTACGCTAAACCTATAAAAACGCCTCAGATGTGATAAGATTGAATATAATTGATTCTCATACCGGTTCCATATAGGTTCATTCAGTCATTTCGTATGAAAGCGTCTTTATCATTTGAATTATTGTGAAATAGAAAACCCGTCATTGGACCATGGCAGGTTTACTGTTACGAAGCGGACTGTCTCGTGTACACGATGAAACATTTGTCACACTTCATGAATTTTTTCTTAACACTTTACCTACCGGAAGCCTATTAATAGGATTTTCAATAATTGTGCTGTACGAAAAGAAAGCACAGAAATTTTCGTTTACATTGGAGAGTAAAATAGCGAGGCTATTCTTC
>CM052193.1:3239417-3259087 GCA_028455805.1 Lasioglossum figueresi
ACATTGCAATCTGAAATGAAACTATTAGATGACGTTATTGAGGGTGATTTGTTAGTTCAAAATAAAAATTGCTGTTGCTATAGAAGGTTCCATTAAAAAGTGCCCCCATTTTTCAATAATTGTACTGTACCAAAATAAAGCATAGAAATTTTCTTTTACATTACAATCTGAAATGAAACTATTAGATGACGTTATTGAGGGTGATTTGTTAGTTCAAAATAAAAATTGCTGTTGCTATAGAAGGCTCCATTAAAAAGTGCCTCCATTTTTAAATAATTGTGCTGTACGAAAATAAAGCATAGAAATTTTCTTTTACATTACAATCTTAAATGAAACTATTAGACGACGTTATCGAGGATGATTTGTTAGTTCACAATGAAAATTGCTGTTGCTATCGAAAGTTCCATTAAAAAGAGTGTAGCCATACACGATATACGTTTCAAAATTATGCAATGGTCACCGGTCGGTAATGTGTTAAATAAGTTTTACTAAAAGAATCAACTCAAATGTAAATTAATTGTAAAGAAATTCAAAATTCAATTTATCGCAAAGATGTACATCGAATACTTTTTACAACAGATTCATAAAATCGCATTGAAATCGTGAAAAGCAGTCGCCTTAGGAAATCCCTTTCACTCCATTCAAAAAATCCATTGGGTAACGGAGGGAGCGCGTCCGTTTGCCAATGCTTCTTAACTGATAACCGGTGCGCGTGTTATCAGTGGGAATCATTGCACGGTACGTTAATCATCGAACACGAATCGAGCCGCTTATGTAAGCGCATTTCACATTCCTCGGGATACAAATTATCACCGTTTCGCGCTCGCTCGCTCGTTGATATCGATTGTCGTTCGAGTAACCGTCGAGTGAAGTTGAAGGTGGAGTTCGTTCCCGGTCGTACGGGTTCTCGATGAGTGTCACTGTTATCGTGGCTCGCGATAAGAGATAAGGGAGCATCGGCGAAGACGGTTTCCAGTCTTGCACGAATGCTCGAATTCGTTCGACGCGGCCCGGTGCGGTTGAAAAAAAAAACAATGCAAATCTAGGCGATCGGTGATTAGTGCGATCGTTGATCTAGACCAATGCGGTAATCAAAGTTGTCCTGGCCCGCGAAAGCCTGACGAGTGAAGAAAAGAAGTGAACTTAGATAGTCGGCGAGATAAAAGCCGTCGCGACACCGCACTTTTGCTGCAACAGGTGGTCGAGGAGCGCGTTGCACCGATTGGACCAAGTGCATCGCGAGCTGCATCGAAAACCCCCGCTGCATACGAGTCCTTTACAGGCAAAAAGAGCACCTGAACTAATCGCACACGTAATATTACGAATTCTAGCGTAGTATTTGATCATTGCAGTTATCAATTATATTGCACGGATATCTCTATTTTATTTTTCCAATACGAGCTAGTTGTCGGTCTTGTTATCTTTTTAGAATCTTACAATTGTAGAGTTATTTTTCCCCGACTGTTTTGCTTGGTATGGTTTCCTCGTTTGTGTTGTATGGGGTGGTGGATCACGCGTTTGTATTGTAGATTAGTGTTGTTACATCGTTTATACAGTACGGTTTTTTATTTCCACAGTGTTTTCTACGGTAATTTCGATCAAATTACGTAATAGCGTATGACGAGCAAGGGCGAGGTGCAGCCAAAGGCTGTTTCGAAACCAGACCGGCAAACTAGGTTGAACTAGTCGAGAAGAAAAAAATGATTTCGTGCCTGCGCTTGGGAACTAAGCTCGCGAGTCAAGTACCTCCAACTATCTTCTGTAAAGTTTTCCTATACTTTCTGTATTGCATGACGTAGTTATCTGAACAGATTAGAGTGGAATATCCTATCTACTTTGTTATTATTAATCTTCCTGATTCCGCTCGATTCAACCCGAATCTGCCCGCCAGGCGTTCACGAGGCCCGATTATTTACAGTACTGTAACATTCTCACGTAACCAGTGAACTATCCGAACATAAAAATCGGACTTATCAGCTGGTTCGTGTTATGTTAATCAATTCCAGACGGCCGGTGCTACATTCGGTATCTCGAGAACGGATTAACTCTCTTCCGCGATTAAGCAATTGTTTCGATCCGTATTTCTGCACGGTTTGATTTACGCAGTATTGTTGTGCTGTAACTCACAGGTTTCGGGGAAAGAACGTACAGTAATAACGAGCTTGCATCCGTTTTATTTCATTCAAAATATTTCCTTGTTTTAACAACGAGTTAATCCCCTGTCGTACGATTCTCTTATCCTGAATAATATCTTAAAAGAAAAAGAGAATTTATATCCACTTCGTGTCTACAGATGAATGCTTAACACTGAACCTACCAAGCATTAAAAGTATCTGGTAAACATTGCCTTAGAAAAACGGCAACACTGAATTTATTGAGATCGTCTGTAATTTTCAATATAATGCTCGGACAAGGAGATTTATTCCATTACTTTCCATAAATGAATTTTTATAATTTCGATAAATGGAAACTATCAAACCGATCATTTCACTAAGAACAATTCGCTAGGATATTTAGAATTCGAATTTGTTCGTAAAGAAATAAATGCGAATTTCTAAAAGGCTTTAAATCGCATTATGTACTTCGATTTGAAATAAATGATCGGTAATTGGTTGGTTACATTCGAAATCTTCATCCGCTCGATATCATATGGCAGTGAATTAATGTGAAAGGCGTAGTGTATCACTCGATACTCGGACGACTGCGTGAATGAATCATTCGATTGTTATTCCGATAGGGCTCTGAGAATCGATCTTCGTCGTATGCTAGCAGGTGCGTATTGAACTTGGTCCCATCGACGGCAGGCTGCACTCCGGTCGCCCGATGATGCATAGATCGGTCGGATTTAATCGTGCACGTTCGTTTCGATCCGACGACGCCGGCGAACGATCGAGCGAAACGCTCGGTTGATCGCTCTTAAATTAATAGAACGGCCGATCAACGGACGACGCTAATTGCCCGTGTTCGTTATCGCCGGTACCATTGGCACCGATGAAAGCTGGTCGACCGTTTTCGCGCAACCAAATGTGAATTTCCGTGGCCGTAAAAAAGCCAACGATCCAATAAAGCGGAATTCCGCCGTGCGTTATTTATAACGTCGCGCGCAGCACAGTTGAACAATGTCGTTTATTTCGGTGCGAGGGATGGGAAAGAAGTCGAAAAGTTGTGGACATCTACCCTCTTTCGTTTGGTACTGCCTTTCATCGTGCGCGGTACGTTGTCGACATTCTTTCTGTCTACATTCTTCATTTCTTCCGAAACGATTCATCGTATATTACTGTCCATAAATCTCCAGTCCATAAGTTGTTTGGCACTGGGATTACAGTGCCGGACAAAATAATAGGACATTTCATGTATTTGTATATTTCATATAACACAACAGGATATATGTACATATTACACGCCCTGCATATTAGATATGTTCTTCACAGTATCCATTTAGAATTGCAAGTTTGTATCTTGTACACGAAAGAAATTAGAGAAAATAATGTAGACATGTATTGATTTTAGTCGAACAAAATGATAACGAGAAGTATACGAGCAAATCTTTCATTTATCTGGAACATTTGTGCCATTAAAGTTAAAATGGGTCGAGGAAAACAATTAGACAAAAGTGAAACCGACCGAATTTTGTTATTGCAGTTACAAAATCAAACTATCATGAAAATTGCAGAGTTATTAAATGGAAGCCGTCGCGTTGTGTATAACTCCTTAAAAAATCCGAAAATCTTCGGAAAAAAGAAAAGTACTGGCAGACCTCGTGCTACAACAGAACGCGAAAGACGCGCCATATTACGCGTAGCTTCTAATTATAAGGAAACTGCAAGAAAAATCGCTGAAGCAGCATGTGTTTCAGCTAACGTAAGAACTGTGCGACGTATTCTCCAAAGCACAATAAACAAATTAAACGAAAAAAGCTAAAAAGAAAACCTACTCTAAGCGAGCAACATAAAGAAGCTCGTTTAAAGTTTGTTCGCGATCATGTTTTGTGGAAAAAGAAGTCGAGAAATGTGATATTTAGCGATGAAAAGAAATTTAATTTGGACGGTCCCGATGGCTGGAACTACTATTTCCACGATCTAAGGAAAGAAGAACTACATTTAAGCCGTCGACATATGGGCCGGTATTGGATATCGGGGAAAAACTGACAAATTTTTATCAGGCTGTGTAAACAGCACAAAATATCTTGAATTAATAGACGATCGGTTAAATAAGCACGCGACTCGTATCGCAGGCAGTACGTTTATTTTTCAACAGGATAATGCTGCAATACATACCGCAAGATATGTTAAAACTTATTTTAGTTCTAAAAATTATGGCTGTAACTTTCCTTCGAAGGTCGAAGATTTCGAAGGTTAGCTTTCTGGTAATTCGAAGGCGATGAGAATCAAATTTTTTAATTTCGAACCTCCGTAGTAAATTATTATGACGGCCACGGTAGATATGTGGTAAGTGGAGAGTTTACCTATCTACATTCGGATTTGCGCTTGCTTCTTCGCGCAAATATAATTTAATAATTATGTAATTTAATATTTTAAATATAATTTAATTACGAAAAGTTCAAACGGAAACTTCAATGTCAGTCACCGGTGACTGACAGTTAATATTTTTATTTATCAAAAATCGTGACACGGTATACGATTGCGAAATTTCGAGCTTCGAAACTTCGAAACTTCAAAACTTTGAAACTTCAAAACTTTGAAACTTCGAAACTTTGAAACTTCGAAATTTAGAAACTTCGAAATTTAGAAACTTCGAAACTTTGAAACTTTGAAACTTCGAAATTTATAAATTTCGAAGACTTCGAAACTTTGAAACTTCGAAACTTTGAAACTTCGAAACTTTGAAACTTCGAAACTTTGAAACTTCGAAATTTAGAAATTTCGAAGACTTCGAAGACTACGAAGACTACGAAGAATTCGAAGACTTCGAAACTTTGAAACTTCGAAATTTAGAAATTTCGAAGACTACGAAGAATTCGAAGACTTCGAAACTTCGAAGGTCCCTTCGTTCCTTCGAAAACTTCGAAGCTTCGGAAAAGTTACAGTCCTACTAAAAATGTGACATGCCTCGAGTTCACCTGACCTTAATATTATTCAAAATATATGGGCAGAACTTTCAAGAAACGTTTATGAGAATGGAAAACAATACAAAGATATAACGGAATTAAAACAAAGTATTGTTAAAAATTGGAGTCTTTCAAGACAAAAACGTATTAAAAAATAGTTTAAATCAATTCCTAATCGCTTAATAAATGTTATACAGCGAAAAGGTGGTTTTACTAAATATTAATTTGGAATTCAACAAAATATTTCTGTTCAAACAATTGCATTTTTTAATAATGTTCTATCATTTTGTCCGAATAAAATCAATTACATGTTTACATTATTTTCTTTAATTTCTTTCGTGTACAAGATACAAACTTGCAATTCTATATGGATCCTTTGAAGGACATATCTGATATACAGGGCGTGTAATATGTACATATATCCTATTGTGTTATATGAAATATACAAATACATCAAATGTCCTATCGTTTTGTCCGGCACTGTATTTATCGCGTTACAATACATTTCATCTTCATGTTCAACTTTTTTTTCAATGGACTAGTTATAAAAATATTTTTGTATCAACCACGCTGGTTTTGTGGTTTCTTTTTACACATCATTCGTTCTTTTTACACTGAATTCATTGTTAAATTCTTTTAAATTGATTTTATTTGACATGAAGATCCGCGGCGAACTAAATTAGAAAATGGAGGCTCGCGCTTTTCAGTTCGCAGACG
Source organism: Lasioglossum figueresi (assembly GCA_028455805.1). Lineage (NCBI taxonomy): Eukaryota > Metazoa > Arthropoda > Insecta > Hymenoptera > Halictidae > Lasioglossum > Lasioglossum figueresi. The sequence goes on from CM052193.1 coordinate 3,245,203, forward strand.
CCCCGATTTGAACAGGAACGTTTCTGCAGACTCACACGGCAACGTTTGATCGGACCAGTCATCCGTAATTGCGCGGGGAAACTAAGTTTCATCCGAGTTAAGTACCGAGCAGCAGCCGCGATCCGTCCGAAACGGATGCCGGCATTAAATCTCGATCGCGCCTTCTTAATTGATCGTATGCTTCGATCAAGGTCAACCAAGAGCCAAACGATTTAAATATTGATCGATTAGCGGTATTAATAGGCCGATCGGAATGTGCGCGGAGCGTCGATCCCCGGGGATCGTGTTCACGTAGATCAATATTTTCTCCCGCGACTACAGTTTTATAACTGTGAAAACGGGCTGAATGGTCGCACTGAACACACGGCGTGCACATCCGCAGTACGTGCCAGACAATTTCCGGCGGAGCGAGGCTCTAAACACGCTTCGGAAAGTTGTTTTCCTCGTAAATTTGCGGGCTATCGATTCCGTCTCGGGTTTCGCGGAAAAACGCCCGCGACCACGGTTATTTCGATCCCCGTTGAAACAAAGCGAAACGATCGCGTGACGATCTGGAAAATAAATTCTCTCTTTAACTCTTCGCCGGCGAAAACATCTTTCGTCGCCTTAGGATCTTCTTTACGACTACAATGATTAATTTTATCTTGAATAAGTTCGCAGAATAGGAAAATTTCTGCATTGTACGTCTACGTTTGCTTCAATGCTCGAAATTTTAATAATAATAATGGACATTTCAATGTTTTTCTTACCACTAATGCGAAGAATAACAAAAGAATCTTTTAACGCGCGGAAGAACATAATATCGTGTGCTTCCGACCGCACCGCGTTCTGTATATTTTCGATGGAACGTTCGAAAATAAAAGGAGGCCCGAAATCGATCGACTACGAAAGTTCTGCTGTTTCAAAACGCAGTTTCGGACACGTGTTCCTCCGAATCGTTCAATAAAAGTCGTACAGTGCAAGTCGAACTGTTGCGTCTACTCGTTCGTGACTAACATCGTGTCGAATTAATTTTCTTTCAAGAAAAATTTTGTCTTAACTGAAATTCTTTATGTAAGCACATGAAAAAATAAAAATTAAAAAGTCATCTCAATTTAGTTATTTCCTAAAGAATGTTTAAAAAAAGTGTACTGTTCCAATATACACTCCTCAAAAGAATTAAGGGATCACCTCCGCGAACCCGAAAAATTGCTACCAGTTTACACGATCACAAGTCCGGCCCAAATTGCTGTATCGATATCGTTAAACAATGGTTTGAAAGCGCGAAACCTCTAGTTTCAGATGCTCTGTTTCAACTTCAAACACAGCTGCCATAGGTAAAAAATTGTCGCAGCGGGTTCATAGGGTACTCAATCGAATCGGCAGAAACCTCTGCATTAATCCGACGTTCAGACCATTGTATTGCGATCATTTCTCGTCGAAATATAACGAGTTAAAGGAAAATAGAAATTTTGCATATTTTAAGCATAACTTTCACAAACACCTGGTACATAAAAATGTTAATGAAATTGAAAAAACAAAAGAAAAGTGCCTTGAAAAGAAAAAAACGCTCTTTCTATTGCTTTCTTGCGCAAGATTCTACGATAATTTTTTCGCTTTTTGGAGCCAGTCAAAGTTAAAAAGCCAACGTTTACTTCAATGTTGAATAACTCGAACAAAAAAAATCGCACAATAACACTGTCCAACAAATTTCAACTTTTTTTATGTTTCGCTGTAACTGTTGGGTGTACCTTACACAGTTTTTTGCGTTGATTCCGAATCTGGCCTTAATTTTTCTCCTACACGTACAGTTTTTGAGAAACATGGCCTTGAGAAAAAACCACATTTTTCAACTTTAAACAAATATTGCGATGTTATTATAAAAGATATTGAATTGTTCTTTGCAGCGAAAGATTCTGTAGACTTTTCCGAGTAGAATGATATGCAATATTAATACGTTACGAATGTTTAAACATGTTTAAACAATCATTAAAGACGGAAAGACACCATTTTTGCACAGATTTTTGAGGATATTATTCAATTTATCGGAAAAAATAAGGGTCCAGCGTGAAATTGAACTATATTACGCGATAGAGCAGACTTTTATCTTGAGAAACCCCCCTTTGATGTTTTTGACATCGATGTTTTTACCGAACCAGAGTGCAAAATATCTTCGCTCGACATGAGTTGCCGCCACTGTTGCTCTTCCACGAGCGCGATCATTCGACGGGATACGGCGCGTCGATCGCCCGTTCTAGTGGTGAGTGTCACTGGCGGCAACTCATGTCGGGCGACGATATTTTTCTTTCTGGTTCGAAAAAAACATCGACGTTGAAAATTTGAAAGGGTGGTTTCTCAAGATGAAAGTCTGCTCTATCGCGTGATATAGTTCGATTTTCCGCTGGACCCTTATTTTTTGGGATAAACTGAAAAGTATCCTCAAGAAATGGTGCAAAAGTGGCGTCTCTCCATCTTTAATCATTGTTTATACATGTTTAAACAATCATAATGTATTAATATTGGATATCACTGTATTCGGGAAAGTCTACAGAATCTTTTGCCGTGAAGAACAATTCAACATCTTTTATAATAACATCACAATATTTGTTTAAAGTTGAAAAATGTGGTTTTTTTTCAAGGCCATGTTTCTCAAAAACTGTACGCGTAGGAGAAAAATTAAGGCCAGATTCGAAATCAGCGCAAAAAACTCTATAAGGTACACCTAACAGTTATAGGGAAACAAATTTGGTGTTGGACAGTGTAATCAGCAACCACACATTTTACACAGAAAAGATAGCCCTTCCAAATGATATTAACGCGATTTATAAAAAAAATTTGTTTCACCCCGTGTGATGTTCCAAAGATGCGCAAAATTTTTGTTAACCGTTAATGTTGTCTTCATCTCGCCATAACTTTGTAAAAAAACAACATAAAAAAATTTGAAACCGAGCATCTGAAACTAGAGATGTCGCGTTTTCAAACCATTGTTCAACGATATCGATACAGCAATTAGGGCCGGACTTATGATAATAATTTTTGCTGCACTATTATTTAAAATATTGCTTACATTATTAGATCTGTCGGTATCTAATCAATTACTCAACATTTAAGTATTGTATGAGGTATTACATCAATTTCATATAAATATTTGTTCTTTCTCGATCGTATTTTTACGTTAATAAACAATAAAATGTGTTTTCGGCGCTCCGTTCGATCTCGCTCAACAATTTACTTAACCCCTTGCCCTACAATATCGAGTCAGACTCGTGATGAAGATTCTGAACAGAGTCTACTAAATCTGTATATTATTAATTTCCTTTAAACCGAAATAAAATTCTGTTTCGTTATAGTCGATATTATAACCTTTGCAAAAACATACGTATACAATAAATATAAACTTCCTTTTTTTCTGTGAAATTCTGATCGATGAAGAATTTTGAATCACTGTAGCCACGAAATAAATAGTAGTGCAAGGGATTAACCCGCAATTTCGTAAAATATAATTCTAGTAACGTAACCTCAAAAATGTTTCTTCAACGTTTCGATCCTAATTTCGATCTTCTTCAGGAATTACTTCGTTTCTGTGAAAATGAACTGTGATTACAACCTTTATATTCGTAAACTACTGACTTAGAATGCTTATAAAACACTACCTACTTGCTTTGACTTGAACTTTATAATTTCCAGACCCCTTCACAGGGAGGTTACGTTACTAGAATTACATTTTACGAAATTGCGGGTTAAGTAAATTGTTGAGCGAGATCGAACGGTGCGCCGAAAACACATTTTATTGTTTATCAATTTCATATCTACCAAATTTTAAAAAATCATACAGGATGGAATTATTCTAGATCGGAAGAAATGTTTAATTTTCCAGTAAAAATATTGGGTTGTTCGGAAAGTCATTTCGTTTTTTTTATTATAGATTATTATAGAACAAATATTTTATTAAATTATATATTGGCCATTCCGGTCCAATACCTTTTGCCATATTTCTGGTAGTAACATGATTCCACGCTCATAAAATTTTTGGTCTTTTCTGGCAAAAAACTGATCGAGGTGGTTTTTGACCTCCTCGTTTGAAGCGAAGGTTTTACCGTCTAAAAAATTTTACAGTGACCGCAACAAATAATAATCCGAAGGTGCCAGATCTGGAGAATATGGTGGGTGTGGCATTGTATCCCATTTAAGCTGTAAAAGCTTTTGGCGAGTGACCAAACTTGTACGAGGTCTCGCATTATCTTTTTGGAACACTACACCTTTTCTGTTGATTAATTCTGGCCTTTTCTGTTGAAGTGATTCATTCAGTTTGTCCAGCTGATGACAGTAGACTTCCGAATTAAAAAAAAAAGGAAATTTGCAAACCAATTCTGGCACTGGCGTACTGTCAACACATCTTCTCCATACACATCGGTTAATTTCTTTCTGTCTTGAATAGCATTTTTACCTTTTCTATAGTAAAAAAGTAAAATATGACGAAAATGCTGCTTATTTCTCTCCATATTTAAAAGGGCACCATCCAAAAACTACTGCGTAGAATCAATTGGACTTTTTCACACACAAGCCTTGCTATATCAGCTCTCAAAACATATAATGATTATGCGGCTTAAGTGTGAAGTTGAGTACAAAAAAATACAATTAAATCCTCTGTCGGGAAAAAACGAAATTACTTTCCGAACAACCCAATCGCTCCGAGTGCAAAGGGTTAATTCTTTTGAGGAGCGTATATCGGTGTTGGTTTCGCATCTAGATTTTCTAGAGTCGCTATAAAAAGCCGAAGACCGTGTTCGCGTGGTGGTATCGATCAAAGTCGACGGAAACCGTTGGAAAATGGTATTTATGATGTCTAATTGAGTGGTCCATAAATCCAACGGTAATAGATCTATCGCACGGTGCGACAGTCTCGCGTAGACATTCCGTGGTGCTCGTGGCACGATTCGCATGGTTGTCGGCGAGTAGCATATTTCACGGTACACTCGCCGAAATTTCTATAAAGTCACTGTGTTTTGTAACGAATTCTCATTATTATACCATACCAATGGAAAATTTGTATTTAGTAGCATTTCAGACTTACATAAAGAAAGCATACACACCGATTTCAAAACACAAGTATAACATTTATCGATAAAAGAAAACAAAAATATAATTTTACGCAGAACAAACTGCGAAATTTCTATAATGTCACTTTCGTTTTACACGGATAAAGTTGAAGTTAACGATTGTTTTTTTACTATTTTTATTTTAATATCTAGCGTAACCTCCATTTTTTGAATTACATTAAAAATACGATTGGGCATCGACGAAATTAATTTCTGTAGCGTTTCTGTTTTAACAGACGTCCACGCTTCGTTCGCCACATCCTTTAGTTCGCTAATGGATTTGTATCGTTCGCAGTTTTTATGAACTTGTCGCGCAATGATACCCCAAACATTTTCAATGGGGTTTATATCAGAGGAACAAGCAGATCATGGCAAAACATTGATGTTTCTTTCAAGAAGCCACTGCTTTGTGTGCTTCGACGCGTGTACCGCAGCATTATCATGCAGATGAATAAAATTGTCATCTTCAGTATTTTCTGTAAAGAGTATTAGAACCATGTCTAACAAATCTGTATAATTTTCCGAATTCATTTTGTGATGTATGTAACACATTAGAGATTTTTTGTCAGTTTTGAACGCAGCCCATATCATTAGGGAACCACAGCCAAAGTTACGACTCATTGTCACACTTTCTCATTTCTCAAATCATGCCAATAATAATTACAGCCATCAGGCCAATCCAAATTAAATTTTTTCTCATCTGAAAAAATGACAGACTCTCACTCTTTCATCCAGGACATATGTGCCCGTGCGAAATCAAGACGGACCTGTTTATGTACTTCTTTTAGGCCTGGTTTACGTTGCATTTTTGTCCACACAAATTGCCTAGAAGAATTTAAAAGTTGTTGCACGCGTCTTGTTGTTACTGGAAGCTCCAATTCAGCTCGAAATTGTGCTGCGTTTTTCCTTTCCTTAGCCGCAGACCTCGTTAATAATAAATGTGTCTCTTCGACAATTTTTTATTATCACCTTTAAAATGATTTTTCCCGTAATTTTCACGTAAATTGATATAATTATTAATCACAGTATACGAACGATTAATTTCCTTAGCAATTGCACGATTAGAGCAGCCCATATCTTTATAAGAATCGATCGATGCTTTTCCTTTAATTGTTAGCACTTTTCCTCTCGGCATTCTGATACACGTGAATCAAATTATAAGAAACAGGATTTCTATGAGTTCTAAAACTAATACTTTTAGAATATTTCAAATTTTCCGTACTTTTCTGCTCAGAATTCAGCGAAACGCTAAGTGACTTTATAGAAACTTCGCACTTGTGTTCTGCATCGCGCAGAAAAAAACCACGCGCGGTAGAAGTGAAACTTCTTGCAGTCTGGTAATGTTTAGAAGCAAATTAAGATTGGAAATGTTAGAAAAAACGAGATCAGGGACAACCAATACAAAAAAAACAAGATCCAGGAACAACCAATACAAAAAAACAAGATCAGGAACAACTAATACAAAAAAAAACATAAAATCATAGAAAAAATCATAGAAGAAGTTTCACTTCAAACGTAATGAACGATCAAAATTTGCGACACAAAGAAGGTGCGAACATTCAGGAATACATTGCACAGAATAGGATATTTTTCTCTCAAATCAGATTTCTTAGGTCAAATAATTGCTTTTTTCAATGTAATAATGCTTAAAATGACTTAATATACACCCACGGTAAAGCTAAAAAGTGTAACTTTCTTCCTCACAGCAGAAACGTCGAAAAAATTCTGTTTTTATTGCTTTTGACAATTATGTCCCACAACAAAAAATCTAATAAAAATTGACAACACTGCCTGTTATAGTACTATATCGTGGAACCAAACAGCTAAATAGCATGTTTCAATATTTTTGAGAAAAAATTATTTTTCCAATTTTTTGGGGGTTTTTCATTTTTACGACCACAGTTTGCAACACAAAAATCTGAAAAAATTCTGAAAAATGCGCCTTAGGATCCAAAATATGTCACATTTTTTTCAGAATTTTAGAACCCCTTTGAGATCAGAAAAAGCGCAGAAAAGCGCAAAATCTAATTTACCCTGTAACTACCCTCACGGGCAAGCTAGAGGGTTGAAATTTTGCTCAGAGGAGTTTTTCTTGGTCAGCTTTCGAATGGTTCAACAACCATTGAGAAACCTCTAAGGGCAGTTTTGACCATCTTATTCGGCTATGCCCTTTCTACGCGAACACGACAAGATCAGAACTGTTTCGACAACCGATTCACCAACAACACCAAGTACAGCCGAGCCTGACTTGGAGCCATTAAGCCGAGCCTTATAGGCTAAACAATAAAGAAACGTGTTCTCCGGAGTTTGATCCTACACTCATTCGCCGTTCACCTAGTCCTAATACGTATCCCAAGTTCGGGATCGATTCGACACCACAGTACCTCTATCCGAGTGTTAACAAGGCACAAGACCAGATACGATAAATCAACAAAAATGGTGATATTTCTCAAGTATCTACGAATATGAAGATGACTTTATAGAAATTTCGGTTACTGTATAAGCTCCGGAGCTCGAGGCACACCGTCGAATAATCGAATTCGGGATCTGTTTCAGGGCGATTACATCAGGCACCCGGTTCTTTACGAACTGTCGAGCAAGTATGGAGTGGCTGGCAGTGACCAGGTGCCCTTGCCGGCTCGTCTCGACGAGCTCCGGGAGCACATACGCCGAGAAATACGCAAGGTATGTCGACGTTTCGCTTATCCTTCTCCGGCCGCACACCTCTTCTCCGAAGCTCTCTTTTCTCTTTCTCTCTTTCTCTCCCTCTCTTTCTTTTGCTCGACGTGTACCTTACACACGGTAGCACCGCTCGCACGGGTACACGATCCTTCGGTGGAAACGGTGGTGGCAGGGGAAAAGAGGAAGGAACCTCGCTTCCTTCTTGTCCTCTCCTTTTTCGCTGATCTCCGGACGGGAAAAGATCGAGGGGTCCCTGTGTCTGCGATCGGTGAATTACGCGATTTAATTCAATTAACGCTCGGTGACAAATTGCATCGATTTTTACAGCGATTGTGTTCTGTAGATTAATTGTGTGCAGAGGGACTGAGATTCTCGCTGTTAGACGATTTAATTCGTTCGGTGTTTGGTAACAAATAAATTGTATCAACGGTAGTAACAATTCTAACATTGAAATAATGAAATCAAATTCGTCGACAACATCAGGCTCCTTGGATTAATATTTGATAGTTAACCTGGACCCCCCCCCACATAAAACATTTAAGAAATTCCTGCATAAAACGGTTAAACATTATAAAAGTTCTAGCTAGCCATAAATGGGGCTCAGACCAAGAAGTCCTACTTAAAACATACCATGGATTAGTCAGGTACTTTTTTACGTAAAAAACATTTTTTCAGATTTAAGAATATGCGAACATGTAGCTCATCAAGTACCGAGAAACTTTTGTCTAAAACATTTTTTAATTGCACTACTGGAAATGCCTAAAAAATGGTGACATAACTTAACGGATACACCCTGTATACACCTCTGATTTCCAAGACCACGTAATATACACCGACTCTATGAGCGTAACCCAAGCCTTAGAAAACACCATGAAACACAGCAAAAATGAAATCATTAAAAATATCTTAACAATGTACACGGAACTTGTCGCTACCAACAAAAAGATTATTCATCATATGGATCCCCTCACACCAAGGAATAGCTGGAAACACACAAGCAGACTCGAGCGCCAAAGAGGCATCCACCATACAGACAGAACTACAAACAACCCAAATCCCGCTTCAAGAAGTTATCAATTACGTAAAAGAAGAAATCAAAGATTAATGGAACAACGTATAGAAATCAAAACCATCCAAGATACATAATTTAATCACAAATTTTTTCCAAGACGTGCCACGTGACCACACGAGCAGAAATGAAAGAATCGTCCTCTCCCGTCTGAGAACGGGCCACTGCAAGATGACACATGAATTTCTCATAAAGAAGACAGACCCACAAATCTGCTGTACCACCCCGCTCACAGCCCACCACATCTTATGTGACTGCCAAAAATTCTCCACCCAGCGACTCAAATTTGGAATAAACCAGAACACGACCCTCACATCTGAAAAGCATGTAACAAACACCATTGAATTCCTAAAAAATATCAACCACTTCAACAAAATCTAGATAAACACAATAGAAGTTAGTCGCTAATGACCTAGATGTTGACGCGACGTTAAACCTTAATTTAAAAAAAAAAAAATTCTACCATTCTCTGAGATTCCGAATAATAAAGGTCCATTCCAGAGTAAAGTATTGTATGAACATTAATTAAATGCCAATAACAAAGAAGTTAAGAATTGACCAAATAAATTGGATATCGATATTGTCAGAGATTTTTGTGCAACAGAATTTTGAGAAATGATCTGGCCGTTACTCGTCTCAACCGATATCTCGTCGTTTTCCTAACGCTTAACCCTTTGCACTCGGTTGTCTCCTCCGAGGAACCACTAAAAGTAGCTGCACCATTATTCAAAAAAATATTGTTTACATTATTAAATATATCGGTGTCGAATCAATTACTAAACATTTTGGTATTGTACGAGGTGTTATACCAATTTCAATCCATAAAATTTTAAAAATCATAGCTAATGGAAATATTCTAGATCGGAAGTAATGTTTAGTTTTTCAGTTAAAATAGCTCCGAGTGCAAAGGGTTAATAAAAAGTAGAAGGTTAATTCGTGACTAAGGAGTTGGGAGGGCAGGAAGCGAGATATAGGAAACATTAATCTGTGGACCGAGGGAATTATTGCAAGGATATTTTTCCTGGCGGTGATCGCTTTGTTATTAAATATGGAAAAATAGGGATAGTAATGGACCGTGTAATTTCTTGGTAGACGGAGAAAGACACGTGGGCTCTTAGAGCAGATAGAAACTCGAGGGGTGGTCTCCGCGTGGAAACGAGTTACACGCTCTCCCTTTTCTCTTCCTCTCACTCGGCTCGTTTTTCCTTTTCGTGATTGCACCGCGACCTCTATCCATACAGTCTCGTTGAGCCGAGCTCGGTTTAGCAAAAATGTGATTACACCCTTGCCTCGCCGCGTTTATTCCGCGTCTGGCAGCGCAGTTATTCTTCGCGAGAATCGTTGTACGCGAGCCTGGAATCGGGGTCGGGGATTTCAGAAACCGTTTAACAAACGGTTTTCTATTCCAGGAACGCGTGACCGTATCGGTTATCCTGCATCCTTCGGCGAACGCTAATTTCCTCCTGCAAATTAAAAACCCAATATTCAGCCGCGTTCTAGATAACTTTGTAATCAGACTCCTACCTCTCTTCTTTCCGCAACGAAATTTGATCGTAATCTTTCCTTCGACGTGCCCTGGCATCTTTATATTTTTCAAAATTTTGGAAAAACACTTCGGGTAACGTACACTGGGTTGTTCAAGCAACTTGCACACCTATACAGGGTGGTCCATTTATCTCGAGACAGTCAATTATTACGGAAACCAGCAGAAATACGAAAAAATGTTTTATATAAAATATTCTTCAGACGAAGGGGCACATTTAACCCTTAGCACTCGAGTGACACCTCTGAGGAGCAATTAATAATTGCTGTAGTATTAGTTAAAATATTGTTTACGTTATTAGATCTGTCGGTATCTAATCAATTACTCAACATTTAAGAATTGTATGAGGCATTACATCAATTTCATATCCTCCAAATTTAAAAAATCATACAGAATGGAAATATTCTAGATCGAAAGAAATGTTTAATTTTGCGGTTAAAATAGCTCCGAGCGTAAAGGGTTAATGGCGCTTTGCACATTTTTCCATAATGGCTCTTTAAGGGTCGGATGAAGGGCAACTTCATTTTTTCAAATGGAAATCCATATTTTTTGTTTTACATTCTTATTCCACATCGAAAAATAATAATATTTCGTGTAAAACATTTTTGATCGGCACCCCAAGCCAAAATCGTAATAAAAATCTTTTCATCTTTTTTTGAAATGTTTAAACGAGCTTAACCTTCTATCATTACAAGCTAATAGAGATTTTTCAGCAAAATCAAACAGTTCTACGAGTCACATCTTTTATTATAAAATATATCAAGCGAATAACAATCGTAAGACAAATAAGCACAGTCATTGGCACATTTGCTAACAGTCAACTGTAAAACTTTGTTACGAAAACTTGAAACGTTGCTTTGACATATAAATAAGAAGCAATGAAAAATGATTTTCTAAACCAGGAATTCTTAATATTTGCCGTTTAAATCAAAAGTTCCAATAACTACTGCAGTGCCAGCAATAGTACAGTTTACCCTATAACTTTTAAAAGAAAAATTTTCGCGAGCCTAAAATTATTATGCGGGCACTTCGTACTGCAACGCTTATGTAATAAAAAAATAGCAAAATTTCATTAAATCGGTAATCTGATAAAAATTCTGTAATATGCCCTGGACTACGAATTCAAAAAGATAAAAGGATTTATAAATTTTGACTTGCAAACTTGATGTACGAGGACTCCAGGCTATTAGTATTAACCACTTAACTGCGTTCGACGTGTATACACGTCAATCAAAATCTCTATTGCGGTGCGATTACAATAATCTTTTGAAGAATGAATTGTTAATTTTTTATCGAATAAAAATGTAATCCTTCCTCGTTTTTCGTAAAATTTATAATAGGACCATTTGCTCTGCGTTCGACGTGTACGAGGTTTGATCAAAAAGTAAGGTGACTTTTTAGTTTTATCAAAAAATATTTATTTATTCGTCGATATTTATGTTGTCCCCTTCAAAATAATCCCCCTCAGATATAATACACTTGTGCCAGCGCTTTTTCCAATCCTCGAAGCACTTCTGATGAGCACTTTTTGGTATAGCTTTGAGCTCTTCCAGCGATACAGTCTTTATCTCCTCGATCGTTGCAAATCTCCGTCCTTTCATGGGTCTCTTCAGTTTTGGGAACAGGAAAAAGTCGCAAGTGACCAAATTCGGTGAATATGGTGGCTGAGGCATGATTGCGGTGTTGTTTCTGGCCAAAACATTACTCGCAAGCAACGATGCGCGAGCAGGTGCATTATCGCGATGCAGAATCCACGAATTGTGTTCCCAAAATTCCGTTAAAATTGCTTGGCACGATCCAAACGAGATGCCGACAACATCGGCAACTTCTCTAATGGTAATTCGACGATTCCCCAACACTATTTTCTTCGTTTCTTCAACGTTTTCATCGGTTGTCGACGCGCTGGGGCGTCTAGTGCGAACTTCGTCGTTAACATCTTCTCGGCCTTCTTGGGAGAGCTTGTACCACTTATAAACATTTTTTTTACTCAGAGTACACTCACCGTATGCCACTGTCAATATTTCAAGTGTTTTGGAGCACTTAATTCCATTTTTTTGCACAAAATTTGATGCAAATTCTTTGATCCATTTTTTTGCGACAGCAGAAAATCGCCGAACACGCAAAACACTTCTAACCTTTATGCTTCTCGCAAACAAACAAAAAATGCTATACAGGGTGTCCCACTCGATTTTGACATATTGATTTCTCCGCTATTGTTAATCCTATCGAAAAATGTTTCAGATAAGAATTAAATGGTGCTGAGTGGGGAATAATTTGGTGTTATTAGTTTATTCGTGTGTGAACGCGTTCAGATCATATGAAGGTCAAATTCGTTGTTTTAACAGGATTTATATACTTTTTAATACATCAATCGATGCGGTTGGACATTATTTATAAAAAAGTATTAACCTATTTACGTTGAAAAATTAGTCGTTTAGGAGATATTTCGATTTAAATAATTCTAAGATATCATTAATGTCGTTTTTCTGTAAGAAATAAAAGCGATCGACTTATTGTTAGTGCGACAGTAACGATATCTTAGAATTACTTAAATCGAAATATCTCCTAAATGACTAATTTTTCAACATAAATAGGTTAATACTTTTTTTATAAAGAATGTCCAACTGCATCGATTGATGTATTAAAAAGTATATAATTTCATTTATAAAAACGAAGTTGACCTTAATTTGACCTAAACGGGTTTACCCACGAATAAACTATTACACCAAATAATGCCCCACTAAGCACCATTCAATTCCTATCTGAAACATTTTTCGATTGGACTAACAGCGGCGAAGAAACCAAGATGTCAAAATGGGGTGAGAGACACCCTGTATAGCTGAAACTGTGAACATATGGTCCCGTTTATTTTGAAAGTGGTGTAAGTCCTTTTTAAAAAAAAATAAGATGACGTAATTTGTGCTTAATTTAGTGTAAACTTTTTGTTTATAACTAGTTAGTATATAATATCTTCAAAAATGGCAATGCTTTGTTCAATTTAAAATTGGCCGGTAAAAGAAATTGCGTAACCGTTGATTATGAAAGTGGTATAAGTCAAATAGGTTGCTTCATAATTGTTTTATTTCACGTGCCGAAAGTTACTATTTTAGGTTACTTATTTTATTTTCCTCCAACAATGGATAATTTCATATTCACATCGGATAGCGATATAGGTAAGAAGAAATAGTAAATCAATGTTATTTTATGACAATATTATTTTATGACAATTGAAAATATTTATTTGATTTTATTTTAAATAAATTTACACAAAAATAAGACCCATGAATATAAACAAAAGAATAATCTTAGAATCGGAGGATGAAGATAATTCCACTATGAAAAACAAATTAATGAAACGTAAAAAGAGAAGAAGAATTATAGAGATAGAATCTTCATCGGATGAGAATATTGTTACCGAGAACTTGGATTCTACAAAGGAAAATACGCGCAACGAATAACCAAAATTAAGCGAAATGCCGGACAAGAGTACTATACAAAAAAAAAAGGAAAATT
>CM052193.1:3276425-3293641 GCA_028455805.1 Lasioglossum figueresi
TGATTTGCTTCAACATTAAACCTAGCGAGCCTTAAAAGTAACTGGTATATGTTCCCTTATGAAAATGATAAGATTTATTTTATTTATTCGTTGTGCAGCTCCTATTGTAATATGTGGTGCACTAAAGATATCTATACAATCGTTTCTTAAGAAATTAATTTTATTATATCAATAATCGTAAAATAAAAAATCTGGGACCAGTCATTTTGATCTCCGGGTAACAAAATTCTCAGTGCTTGTGCACATCGATAGCCATGACACTAACAAGCCTGAAAAGTAACTGGTACATGTCCCCTTATAAAAATTGACAAGGTTTATTTTATTTAGACTTTGTGCTGCTCCTATTGTAATATGTGCTGCACTAAAGATATCTATACAATCGTTTCTTATGAAATTAATTTTATTATATCAATAATCGTAAAATAAAAAATCTGGATCCAGTCATTTTGATTTGCTTCAACATTATACCTAGCGAGCCTTAAAAGTAACTGGTACATGTCCCCTTATAAAAATGACAAGATTTATTTTATTTAGACTTTGTGCGGCTCCTGTTGTAATATGTGCTGCACTAAAGATATCTATACAATCGTTTATTATTAAATTATTTTTATTATATCAATAATCGTAAAATAAAAAATCTGGGACCAGTTATTTTGATTTGCTTCAACACTAAACCTATCGAGCCTTAAAAATAACTGGTACATGTTCCCTTATAAAAATGACAAAATTTATTTTATTTATACTTTGTGCAGCTCCTATTGTAATATGTGCTCCACTAAAGATATCTATACAATCATTCCTTATAAAATCATTTTATTAATTCAATAATTGTCAACTACAAAATCTGTAAATGGTCAGTTTGACCGTTGACGATATGTTCTGTGTTAACATCGTAAATCGTTGAGCTATGTCAACAAAAAGTTGCTCGACGTTGATCCTTCAACAACAATTTTAATTGTGAACCAATAACATGAAAAAAGTGATCATTTTCAAATTACTCAGCTGTGTCGTTTGAGGATCGGGTTGTAATTATCCGTTTACTGGATTATTTGTTCCGGCCCGCTGCAGAGGGTCGCATTACTGCATTGCGGAACCGAATGAGTTTGCACGGTATAAAAATTGTCGGAGGGTTCCGGAATAATAAAATACCATGGAATTCGACGTTCCATAGATTTTGTTTTTAGTTTATCGTAACCATTCTCGAGGAAAGTCATTTTTTCAAGAAACACTAAAATCCCACTGGTTCCGAAAATCCCGATTTCGAGTCGGCATTCGTCCCGTTTCGAATTTAACCAAGACGAAGTTATTTCCCAGAACGAAAATTTCTTTCTTCCGATCCGGCGGCTGTGGCGCAATGGTTGTGCAACATTTACGCTAATTAATAGCGGATTGTGTCGCGGTGGCAGACGCGTTTGACGCAACCGATCGTTAACACGTCGGTGGGGATGGAATTAGCGTGCACGAGCGCCGCGATTTCAGTTCGCGCCGGCCGAAGACCGAACTCTTCCTAGTCACGCTAATTATTTTAATCAGTCCCGTAATAAGGATGTTGCAGTCCCGGCTCGATCCCCGTTCACGGTGCGGCAACAATTATTTCTTATGTTGTATTAATGGCGGCCGCGCCGTAGGAAGTCTGGCCCATGAGGTTCCGGTCAGGAGCGCACCATATCGTTCCGACACCCCAATCATCTTTCTTTCATCAGCCCTTTCGTTCCTGAAAATAACCACCAGTCTAAATATTCTCTGATCTTTGTTTACCGATAATTGTGCCGTTGATGACGTTGGCCAATGTCTCATTTCATTACACAATATATTTGTGTATATGTGTACATGCCACAATATATTTTACCACGATAACTAGTATACCGCGGATCTTTATGCAAAATAAAATGTTGATACATCAATTGCAATCTACAGGAGCTAAGTAAACATTTATTTTGTTCATTCACGATTTTAACCCCTTGCCGTATTTTCACGAGCCAGACTCGTGATCATGGTTTTCAACAAAGACTAACAAATATGAATGTTACGCGTTTCATTTTAGATGAAATCAAATTTCATAAATGTAGCCATACAAGAAATATACATTTTCTCTTCTCTTTTACGACATTTTTGTGCGTAAAGACGTTTTAATCAATGTAACTGTGAAGAAAATGGCACGCAAAGGGGTTAATATGCTCAAAATAATATTTCGACGCTGTTAATCTTTTATCTTTTAGTTTTAATCTTTAATCTTTTTATTGTTTTGAATCACACCTACTCATTTTTGTCATAAATGCATCAAATCCGCAGTCTAATGATAACATACAATAATTCCATCCACTCTACAATCATTGGTATAATTAATCAACGTGATACATAATGAATAGACTGCAGTGTTTTTCTTTTCTGGGACACTTTCTTTCCATTGATCTCGTAATTTTCTCGCAGACGCAATTTTTTAAGCTCCCCTGGTCCCAAGATAGGACCCAAATTTTTCTCGATGAATCTGAGAAGAATTAGGCCCTGTTCCCAATGCGAATTGCATAATGCGGCCCTGGTTCCGGTCCGTAAGCCCGCGACCGCATGAATCGCGCGAACACGCGGAAAAATCGTGAATGGACGAGAGGCCGTAGTCACTGCCGTACGTCCGGCGAAAGAGGAAACCATGTTACAGCCTATAGACAGCCAAGATTTGAATTTTTAATTCGTTTCGTACACGATCTACTCGCGGCACCCTTTAATTGTAACGCGGGCTCGCTCATTAATCTCACGCTGCTTAATATCGCTCACGGTTCGGCTAATCGCGAATCTCTCCTTCACACTGGCTGATCCGAATCGTTCTGAAATAAATTATCGAAGGCTGAAGATCTTACCGAAGAGATCTTGCCGACGAGAGCTTACCGATCAAAGTATTAAAAACATTTCAACTCGGATTCCCTCAAACATGTAATAACAACTTGGATTTCACTTAAAAAATCCCGCTACTGCTTGCGCAGGAAACACTAATTATATTCCCAATAAATCTCGCTTACGCCTCGAGAACGAGTTAATTGCAGGGGAAAAATAATGGTATACCAATGAATTAAAAATAATTTCAACAAAACACAATGCAGGTCCGATGGGGTTAATCGAGGCAAAGCCGATCGCTATCGCGGAAGCGTATATTTTTATCTCGCGTCTGGTTCCGCGGATGAAAAAAGCTGTTCGGCAGCTTGAGCACGAAGTTTCGCGCGACCCGAGGGAATTATGCACACTCGAGGAGACCCCGATGATGCGAACGGGTGCATCGTTTACGTTGCATTTCACGTTCGATAATCGGGGGGTTGCGAGCGTTGCATCGCGGGGGTCGTCAAACCCACGACGACCAACCAGCCGAGAGCGAAAAAAAAGCGGCGTCGGTTCTTGAAACAGTCTGTTACTCTTTTTAAACGGTAGGATAATTCCATTGATTGTTTCGCGCGAGGCGGAATCGCCGAGGAGAAGGAACAGAGAAGAGGATTGGCAGAGTTTCGCAGCGTGGAAACAAGGGAAGCCTTTGTAGCCGCCCCCCTCGATGCCAGAAGCGGAATATAATGGGGCACGTGTTCTGGTGCTGCGCTAATGACATGGTTTCAAGGAGTCCCCCATGCCGCCATTGTTCTCGCAATTTCTCCGCTCGCGAATTATACCCTCCCCGCTTCCCTAGCATTCCTTTTGTTTCCTGTGTCATACGATTCCTCCCTTCCGACGTTGTTTCTGCCCCTCTCGTCGTGGCCGCATCCTCCTTCCGGTTCGCTGGTTCCGGTGTCTCCGAGGACTCATCCGGTTGGCATAATTCGCCTTTTGCCAGGCAATCACCGCCTCCCACACCCCTGTCGCTGCACGTAAACCCTCGCTTTAGTTAACCCGTTCAGTGCTGCAAGATTATCGTCGCTACACTGCGAATCTTTACCCAAACCGACAATTTCGCTACCACTATTCGTTTCTCCGATTGTTTTCATTGTTAGAATGTTTTACGAAGTGCGACATTTTTGTAAAATGAATATTTTATTGAAGCAACTTAACCCTCGCACTATCCTCGGAAATAGTCACACAAAAGATCCTCAGGTGATGTTTCACCCATTTTCGCTCTACACTTCGATGAATAATAAATGTTGATGTTCTCGGCGATAAATCAAAAAACAATTTTGCAGATTATCAAATAATCATCGACGTTTCGATTCTAGTTTGAATCATTTTCAAGATGTAATTATTTGCCTTGCGTCTGTAAAAGTATAAATTTATTGTACAATTTTCAAAATGCAATATTCAACTGCTTTAATATAATAACAAAAACTTGTTTGCGATATTGTTCATATCAACTTCGATGAATGTTTTTTTTATTTAATTAAGCTATAGAACCCCAAATGGGATTATTAGCAGCATGCACAAGGCTGGAACGGCTAGAATGTTCTAGCCGGAAACCATTTCGTGTCAACACCCAACCAAATATGTTAGTGCTGTATTCGAAAATGTTCATTATATTGTCTGAATCTTAGTTTATAAGTTATCTTTCGATCAATGTTATATATCATAATGTGTTTCATTAAAAGTGAATTAAATTCGTGAATTTCTTTATTATATCTTGCAGTTGCTACATATATAAGTGGCATTTTTATGCCCGTCACATACATTTTTCTTACAAAATTCGCAAGCCGTGTAGACCTTCCGATCTTTTCCTACATATAATTGGCATCGACTTCTTGTAATTTTTCTTTTCTTTTGCATTTTGTAAATTTGATGGGCCAGCAATGACTTGTAACGTATTTACTATAGCGAGTGATGCTTCACCTCTGGGTAGTACAGTTCTTCTCTGTATACCTTATTTGTTATTATTATTATTACGGTATTCGTGTGAGATATCACCCGAGGGACTCTTCCGTCACTTGTTTTTTTATGACGTTACTATCATAAGGGAAATGTCATCGACTTGTGTTTTGCATATAATAAGATATTTTAGACAAATACACCAAGTTGTAACACAGTTAGGAAGAAATCAAACATAATACAGTATCTGGAACCAGAAAATGGGTCAATTTTCACCCGAGAAGCGTATGAGGGTTACGGCGGTAGAATCGTTTCCAGGATTGCAAGGATGCGGGATTCGCGTTCTCATTTTTCAATAGTAAAATAATGGGGATTTCAGTAGTCAAAAATGCTAGATAAAAGATTGATATAGGGCGCTATCGCCCTCAAAAGTCTTATTTTTTTGTTTACGAGGCGTAATTTGCATTATTCGACAGCTTGTAGCTATGGAAACAGCTACATACGTAGTTGTATGCTTCCAAACAATGCAAATTATTTTCAGTACTATCATGGGGGGTTTCAGTAGTCAAAAACACTAGATAAAAGATCGATCTAGGACGCAATCGCCCTCAAAAGTCATTTTTTTTTTTGCGAGGCGTAATTTGCATTATTAGGCAGCTTGTAGCTATGGAAATAGTTCCATACGCAGTTGTATGCTTCCAAATAAAGCAAATTATTTGTTAGGATTGCAAGAGTACGGGTTTCGCATTCTCATTTCTCGATAGTACAAAAATGGGGATTTTCAGTAGTCAAAAACGTTAGATAAAAGATCGATCTAGGGCGCTATCGCCCTCAAAAGTCCTATTTTTTCGATTACGTGGCGTAATTTGCATTATTCGGCAGCTTGTAACTATGGAAACAGCTACATACGTAGTTGTGTGCTTCCAAACAATGCAAATTATTTTCAGGATTGCAAGGGTGCGGGATTCGCGTTCTCATTTTTCAGTAGTCAAAAACGCTAGATAAAAGATCGATCTAGGACGCCATCGCCATCAGAAGTCCTATTTTTTCGATTACGAGGCGTAATTTGCATTATTCGGCAGCTTGTAGCTATGGAAATAGTTACATACGCAGTTGTATGCTTCCAAATAAAGCAAATTATTTTTTAGGATTGCAAGGGTACGGGTTTCGCATTCTCATTTCTCGGTAGTACAAAAATGGGGATTTTCAGTAGTCAAAAACACTAGATAAAAGATCGATCTAGGACGCCATCGCCCTCAAAAGTCCTCTTTTTTCATTTACGTGGCGTAATTTGCATTATTCGGCAGCTTGTTGCTATGGAAACAGCTACGTACGCAGTTGCAAGCTTCCGAATAATCCAAATTATTTTTTAGGATTGTAAGGGTGCAGGGTTCGCATTTTCATTTCTTGATAATATTAAAATGGACTTTTTCAGTAGTCAAAAACGCTAGATAAAAGACCGATCTAGGGCGCCTTCGCCCTCAAAAGTCCAATCTTTTCGATTACGAGGCGTAATTTGCATTATTCGGCAGCTTGTAGCTATGGAAATAGTTACATACGCAGTTGTATGCTTGCAAACAATGCAAATTATTTTCAGGATTGCAAGGGTGCGGGATTCGCGTTCTCATTTTTCAATAGTACTATAATGGGGGTTTTCAGTAGTTAAAAACACTAGATAAAAGATCGATCTAGGACGCCATCGCCCTCAAAAGTCCTATTTTTTCGATTACGAGGCGTAATTTGCATTATTCGGCAGCTTGTTGCTATGGAAACAGTTACATACGCAGTTGCAAGCTTCCGAATAATCCAAATTATTTTTTAGGATTGTAAAGCTGTGGGATTCGCTTTTTCATTTCTCTATAATATAAAAATGGAGTTTTTCAGTAGTCAAAAACGCTAGATAAAAGATCGTTCTAGGACGCCATCGCCCTCAAAAGTCCTATTTTTTCGTTTACGTGGCGTAACTTGCATTATTCGGGAGCTTGTAGCTATGGAAACACCTACATGCGCAGTTGTGTGCTTCCGAATAATGCAAATTACGCCTCGTAAACGATAAAATAGGACTTTTGAGGACGATACCGGCCTTGATCGATCTTTTATCTATCGTTTCTAACTACTGAAAGATCCCGTTTTTGTATTATCGAGAAATGAGAACGCGAATACCATATCCTTGCAATCCTGGAAAACGGATTCTCCTCCCTTAACAGCTGCACCGAATTTCCCAATGGAAACGCAATTGTTCACCTATCGCGATCGGTTTGCGCGCAATTCTTTGACATGGCCGAATAAGGCGAAAGAGAAGCGCGAGCAGGACAGAGAGGAAAATAGGAGAGGATATCGGGCATGGGAATGCATACGGGAACAAGATCGTGCTCGGCTTCGGGCTCGGGATCCAGGAGAATCCGAGCGTGCGGACAGGTTCCCCAGGAAACAAGGAAAAAGAACAACGGAAGGAAGAGCCGGTTGGCGAACGGAAAAGGATAATGACGCACAGAAAGGGAAGTAAATAAGAAGAGGACAATGAGGAGGATATCGCCTGCGGCTGAACGTCCCGCGGCAGCCATTAGGGGCTATTGAACGGCGCCAGATCGATTCTATCGCTCGCGTACTCTTTGTTGAAACGCGCGAGGATTTTCTCAAATCTGGATTTCCCATACTCACTGTCCTTACGGTGACAATAATTCGAATTGAAAAATGTAAAAAATGAACTACGACATCCAGGAATATAATTTTCTGTCTGAAACTGGCTTCTATCGGGAACCTCTGTGCCAAATTTAGCCAAATCGGTTCACCATTTTTTTCCATAAATTTTTTAAATCATCCTGTCCAGAGAAATAATAACTAAATTTTCAGATCGTGTATTTTTCAGACATTTTTTTAAAGGAGCGTTCAGGGTATAGTTTCGAGATACTGCTACGTATTCGCTTGAAATATCCTCGCAAAAAAGTCAAGTGCGAAATTGTTCGCAATTCAATTACAGCCACGACTTAACACGCGTTATCGTCGTTTTCCCGCGGTTAAGTCGGACATCTATCGATGATAAATCGTTCCGGCGAGGCCTTCACGGTTCACTCGGCTCGAAAGAAATTTTGTCGGCCAGGTACACCAGGAAATTCACGCGCTTTTCGCCATTGTTCGGCCCCGTAATCCTTTGAATGCCATTTCACCGACAGGCGTGTTTGCTCGCGCTCTCGAAACCGCATACATATAGGGAAAAGTAACGAATATCGAAGTACCGAAGGCATTCCAAAATAAAAATTCGACGGAAAACGACGACACGAGAATTCGCTTTTTATTTTGACTCTTTGCTATCACAATAAACGTGAACAGCGCGAAACAACACATTGAGAGTACTTATTCTTCATTCGAATTAACCCCTTCCCGTATTTATAAACTCTAACAAATATGAATGTTAAGCGTTCAATTTTAGATGAAATAAAATTTGATTCGTCTGTAATCAATATTTAAGTATTAAAATAAATGTAGCCATACAAAAAATATGCATTTTTTCTTCTCTTCTACGGCATTTTTCGGGATAAAGACGTTCTAATCACTGTAACTGTAAAGGAAAAGGTACGGCAAGGGGTTAATGAGAACGTGGTAATTCAAACAGGGGGCGATTTAGAGGATCGGTAGAAATTCGCGAATTTTCGCCTATGGACTCGGTGATCGCGCGCGATCGAGGGATCAACGAGCGGCCATTTCTGTGTATCGGTTACGCAGGAAATCCGTGTGCCACGCCGTAACCTGCTCGGTGTGTATCTAGCGCCCCGAGAGATCGCGAAAACCGAGGGGGGAAAATAAAACGGAGAAATAAACGCGAAAGACACGAGGAGAAAAATGCTCGTTGGGCGTGTCCGACCGCGTTAAAACAGGAGCCGCGCGTGTTTCGCAAGCGCCGCCGATATAATTACGTAAGTGGAATTGATTACTGTAATTGTTCGGGGTTCCGGCCCGCCCGGAAGCCGCACTTACAACTCCGACACTCGGTTTTCAGAAGGCTGCCGCGAGAGAGCCCCGCGATCTACTTTTCCCCGAGCCGGAGCGTTGTTTATGCAAATCGAACATAACAGCGCGAGTCCGCGCCGAAGTAGACGGGTGGTCTCTTCAATCGTCTACAGAACGTCTTAAAAATCGTCCTTGAAGTGATTTGTAAATGTGGTTATTTTATACATTCGGGTAAATTAATTATAAACATTTATTTCTCAGAGACAGTCGCGATATACAGTGACTCAAACAATTGATCAAATGTTCCCACACTGTTTGAAGTTTTATTTAATTGCACACATGTTAATAAGTAATGTAACAAAATATTTTATTACAAAACATACATAGTTTTCGTAGTTGATATAATACAGAATCAACTTAAATATGTTACACTTTTAAAACAAAATTAAATGAAATTAACAAATTATGTAATGATCAAATTTTTGAGTTTGAAAAAATGAAGTATCAGCACTTCGTATACCCTCCTTTCGCTTTCAGTACGGCTTCTATGCGTCTTGGCATACTATTTACTAAACTTTTACACTGTTCAGCCTTAATATTTTCCCAAGCGGTTTTAACTTCTGACCACAATTCAATAATACTTCTTGAATTGTGATCGAAGTTGGCAACTGTTCTTTTTAGTAATCGCCATATGTGTTCTATTGGGTTCATATCGGGAGACTGTGGGGGCAAGTCTAAAACATTATAACCATGAGCTGTTAACCATTCTTTGGTGATTTTTGCCTTGTGTTTGGGGTCGTTATCGTGCTGAAAAATGACATCTACTGCATTCTTATTCCATTTTGCCAAACTTCCAATTAAACTTTTCTGCAGGATGGATGTGTATGATGTTGCAGTCATTCGACCTTCAATTTTTTCAACGCATTCGACGCCCTCACTGGTCGTACAACCCCAAACCATGATATGACCTCGTCCAAATTTCAGTGTTGGATGGACGTGATGCGACCGTACTTGTTCTTTATTTCCTCGCTATGTCCATTCGCGTCCATCGCACCCAAAACGATTAATTGTCGTCTCGTCTGACCATATTACTCGAGCCCAATCGAGATCTGTATAATTTTTATATTTCTCTGCAAACTGCAGTCGAAGCTTCTTGTGCCGCTTTGTAAGAAGAGGTTTCTTTATTTTTGCTTGCTTTATTTTTGCTCTTAACTTCACTTCTCGCAGTGCATTACGCACTGTTTCAGCGCTTACATTAACATTATGGTATGTGACTAAACGTTTTTGCATCTGTACCAGCGTTACCATTACGAATCGATCGTATGATTAATCGCTTTGTGGTAGTGGATAACTTTGATTTCCGTCCTGCTTTACTTTATGTTTTCTTTGAAAGTTTTACGTACCGAAGACACAGTACCAACCGAGCACAGTACCTTCTTCGAAATCTCGCGATGAGAAAGCCCAGATATTAATAATTTTTCAATTTCTGATATTTTACTGGCTTGTATTGGTCTCATTATGAAATATGACTAAAAATATTGTTTTTATTCATTATTTTATCACAAACGTATTCTCGAATGTTTAATAATAACGTTATAATTTACCAGTAATTATGTATGTATATTTGTGCCAAGGAATGCCAAAAATATAAGAATTTTTCACAACTCAGCTTAACACAAATAATTGATCAAATAATGCACAGAATATAATTCGTAATACACGTCCGCTTTGTACGATTACAGGGCTTAAACTGTCGTGAAGTACCGACGCAATGTTTACATTTTTCGTATACATATCAAAAGTCTTAAGCAAGATTCTGAGGAAGATGTACTGTTACTTGTTTTCTTTTATTTCGAACATTTGATCAATTGTTTGAGTCACTGTACGTCCGTTTCCAGTTCTATACGCAATTATTTATCGGTTCGAATGAAGTAATCTCATTCGTTAAACTGGAGAAATTTTTAAAAAAATTGCTTCAAGTCGATTTTGTAAATTAACTTCAATTTTGAGTCGACCTGTACAACGCGGAATCTATTCCGCCGTTATTCTCAGAACGATATTCCCTCGATGATAAATCCACGACGATCCGGCATAATAAATCGCCTCGATATTCACTGTATCGATTTAATATATTATAACATTGGCAACAGCTTTTTATGCAAATCCATGATTTCATAGTGTCTGACCTTAATTTACGCCCGCTTAATTACGCCGTAAAAGAGGAGCATTGGATCGCGCTCCAGAAACGTAGAATTTATGAGCGTCGAATACGTTGATATCGTGTTTCCATGCGTCTTTTTCCGATTTCCGTCAAGCCGTTTATGTAAATCTCGTGTTCCTGTTAGCTACGTAGTGTCGCCGTTCATTATCGACGGCATTTTCTCACCTGTACAACGTGCAATTTCAACGAGCACTTCTACTTTTAATTATATCGAATTACCTTGTTGCTGTCGCGGATGATAAAGTTACGAAGTCGATTTACACGTGTATTTTATTCACACTGTGCGTTACAAAATGGTCTAGTCAGAAATATTAGCATACCACAATTTCGTTCTCGCAAAGAGGACATTTCCGAACAACTAAAAACATTATTAATTGTTATGAATTCATTTAAGAGCAATTGCCATTTAATGTATAAGATGGTCGAGCTAAGGCTTGCCACCTATCCTTCAATTATGATGATATAAAAAATATGTTGTACGTAATATAATAATAATAATTTTAATCCTTTGCACTCCGAATTATTTTTCAATTTTGTTGCCAACAATTCCTTACTAATTGAAGTGTTTTCTTTGAAACTTACTTCAAAGAACAGTTCCTCGAGTGCTACTTATCTTAATTAATTTTGTGTACCAGTTACATTAAATATAGCTCTCGAACTTTGTTGTAATTTAACTCAACTTTGTTGAAATAAGACAAATAATTAATGGAAGAACCAAGTGCATATGAAAACCAGTTTCATTTGCATTTTACTTTCTCGAATGTCGAGTCATACTCGAATAAAAGAATGTGGACACTTTTTGATAATTCTGATAAATGAAATACATTTATTGCCCGTGTGAAAGAGATAACGTTCCGTATTTTATTATTTTACCATTACCATTAATACAATTGTAGTAGATTGTCGAGGTGCGCGATGATCCGGCGCTAATTGATCGGTCGATCTTGCGCTTACGATCAGTTCGCGATTCCCAGTCAGTGGGACTATGGGACTATGGGACCATGGGGACTGTGGGACTCCCCCATGCGTTGCGAGCCCGTGGCGAAAACCGGCGATGGGAAATTCGCTGGTAACGGTGCGCTAGCTAAACAAAAGAGAATCGGTGTGTATTCTTTTCTACCCTCCCCACCGTTAATGGAGGTGAGTATTGTACCTGACGGCGCATTAAACACGTGGGAGCCTTTTGCGCCGCCGCTCCGCGATATCCCCAGTGGGTTACAGGAAGTGAGATTCGAGCACTTTACGATTTCACTATTGGACACTTGAAACTCGCGGATGTAACGAGACGCGCTCGTACGAACTAACCGCCCACGCGGATCGAGGTTGCCTCGGATCTATACAAAGATCCGTTGGATCCGCGCTAACCGGCGGGTTTCACCGATTGTTGCGCGCGCAGCCAGCAAAAATGCGTTTCTTCTTTCCTCAGACTGTCAAGAAGAAAATTGTGAAACTTTTTACACAGGTAGTGCGACTCATCGGGATGTCTATTTTTTATTTGCACCTCCATGCAGTTTTAGAGGGTGAAATCATCCTGGGAAAGAATGCAGGTCTCTCGTTATCGCGGAATATATCGAGAACAGTGAGGAATATCGAAAAAATCGTGTCAATTGCAACACAAGACTGAATAAAAATAGTTTTTTTTACAACGGCACGCCTATTTTTTATTTGCAATTCTATGCAGTTTTAGAGGGTTGAAATCACCCTTGGAAAGAATGCAGGTCTCTCTTTCTCGAGGAATATATCGAGAACAGTGAGGAATATCGAAAATATGTTGACAATTGCAACACAAGATTGAATAAAAATACTTTTTTACAACGACGCCTATTTTTTATTCGCAACTCCATGCAGTTTTAGAGGGTGAAATCACCCTTGGAAAGAATGCAGGTCTCTCGTTCTCGCGGAATATATCGAGGACAGTGAGAAATATCGAAAAAATGTTGACAATTGCAACACAAGATTGAATAAAAATACTTTTTTACAACGACGCTCCTATTTTTTATTCGCAACTCCATGCAGTTTTAGAGGGTGAAATCACCCTTGGAAAGAATGCAGGTCTCTCGTTCTCGCGGAATATATCGAGAACAGTGAGGAATATCGAAAAAATCTTGTCAATTGCAACACAAAACTGAATAAAAATAGTTTTTTTTACAACGGCACGCCTATATTTTATTTGCAATTCCATGCAGTTTTAGAGGGTTGAAATCACCCTTGGAAAGAATGCAGGTCTCTCGTTCTCGAGAAATATATCGAGAACAGTGAGGAATATCGAAAATATGTTGACAATTGCAACACAAGATTGAATAAAAATACTTTTTTACAACGGCACGCCTTTTTTTATTTATACCTGTACATGCAGTTTTAGAGGGTGAAATCACCCTTGGAAAAGAATGCAGGTCTTTCGTTCTCACGGAATATATCGAGAACAATGAGAAATATGGAACAAATATTGACAATTGCAACACAAGACTGATTAAAAATACTATTTTTTACAACAGAACTCCTATTTCTTATTTGCAACTCTATGCAGTTGTAGAGGATGAAATCACCCTTGGAAAGAATGCAGGTCTATCGTTCTCGCGGAATATATCGAGAACAGTGAGGAATATCGAATAAATGTTTGACAATTGCAACACAAGTCTGTGTAGGAATACTTTCTTACAACGGCACGCCTATTTTTTATTTGCACCTCCATGCAGTTTTAGAGGGTGAAATCACCCTTGGAGAGAATGCAGGT
This sequence comes from Lasioglossum figueresi, assembly GCA_028455805.1. Classification (NCBI taxonomy): domain Eukaryota; kingdom Metazoa; phylum Arthropoda; class Insecta; order Hymenoptera; family Halictidae; genus Lasioglossum; species Lasioglossum figueresi. The sequence goes on from CM052193.1 coordinate 3,290,096, forward strand.
GTTTCGTTCTCGCGGAATATTTCGAGAACAGCGAGGAATAGCGAAGAAATGTTGACAATTGCAACACAAGATTGAATAAAAATACTTTTTTACAACGACGCGCCTATTTTTTATTCGCAACTCCATGCAGTTTTAGAAGGTGAAATCACCCTTGGAAAGAATGCAGGTGTTTCGTTCTCGCGGAATATATCGAGGACAGTGAGAAATATCGAAAACATATTGACAATTGCAACACAAGACTGTGTAGGAATACTTTTTTACAACGGCACGCTTTTTTTTGTTATTTATACCTCTACATGCAGTTTTAGAGGGTGAAATCACCCTTGGTAAGAATGCAGGTCTCTCGTTCTCGCGGAATATATCGAGAACAGTGAGGAATATCGAAAAAATCTTGTCAATTGTAACACAAAAACTGAATAAAAATAGTTTTTTACAACGACGCTCCTATTTTTTATTCGCAACTCCATGCAGTTTTAGAGGGTGAAATCACCCTTGGAAAGAATGCAGGTCTTTCGTTCTCGCGGAATATGCGAGGACAGTGAGAAAAATCGAAAAAATCTTGACAATTGCAACACAATGCTGTGTAAGAATATTTTTTTACAACGGTACGCCTTTTTTTTATTTATATCTCCACATGCAGTTTTAGAGGGTGAAATCGCCCTTGAAAAGAATGCAGGTCTTTTGTTCTCACGGAATATATCGAGAACAGTGAGGAATATCGAACAAATATTGACAATTGCAACACAAGGCTGAATAAAAATCCTTTTTTTGCAACAGATCTCCTATTTCTTATTTGCAACTCTATGCAGTTTTAGTGTATGAAATCACCCTTGGAAAGAATGCAGGTCTCTCGTTCTCGCGGAATATATCGAGGACAGTGAGGAATATCGAAAAAATGTTGACAATTGCAACACAAGACTGCGTAAAAATACTTTTTCAAAAATCGTGTTTTGAATCACCTCTAAATAAAGATCGATTGTCCAGCGGTACGATTTTCTACCGATGATTTTAAGATTTTTGTAAACTGTGGACTCTAAGTTAAATTGCTAATCAAAAATCACGAAGAAAATAATAAAATTCTTCTGTAAGATAATAGCAGAATCTAGACAGTATAATTTAGCCTCTGCATATTCCTTCAGAATTACAATGGTGTAATTTGCGTTCGGAAAACTTATGGTACACGACAAAAATACTGAAATTCCTCTAATGTTTGATGTCCACGGAGATCGAGTAAGAGAGAGCGAGAGGGATAATTTTTCCGTGAAATTCGTGCTTTCGTCGTTCGGACTCAGCCGGATCGTATCGAGAGGCGGCATTTTATTTTCAACGCCTATTTTCGTTTCAGACACGCCTCTGTCACCGATGGGGCCGTCGTCGCCGAGTCAGGAGGGTCTATTCACGGATCCTCGATTTTTATCCTTGGAGAAGCAGCTCAATATCGAACTCAAGGTAGACGTCGTTTACTAAGTAAAAAGACCAACCGGAGAAAAGAGAATCGAGTTCGTAAGAGAAGGAAAACCCGTACCCGGTCTCTCCGTGTTCGAATTCAATCATATTCAAACAATACGTCAATTTAACCTTCGCATTACTTCAATTACTGTCCCTGTCGACCGACGCGCGGCGAATCGCGTCGCAAATCGCTCGCATCAAAGTTGCAGAAACTGCAACCTTCAGCTTGTCCCGTTATGTCATTCGAGAGTAATTGCTAGACCGGGGATTTTGTGCGTTAGCAACGTTCGGAACGCCTCGCAATTAGTATAATTACTGTTTGCCCGTCCGTTCAAGCAGAAATTAAACGAACATTTTGTTCTTTTTCGAAGTGTGTTGCTTGTCCGAGAAAGACGGGTTTAAAAATTTGGCTCTTGGCTCGCGTGTCTGGCCATTGCTTGCTATTTCTACTTGCGTGTCGGGGTGTAGAGTAACAGTGTCGTCTCACGACAATGTAATATTAATCCAAATCGGACAAACGTTGGAGCAATTCGATATCTTCATTCTCTCTGTAATAAAAATTCGAACGAAGAATATTTTCGCTTCGCTTCGCGCATTGCAATTCCATTTTTGCTCGATTCACACATTCGATTCTGTTTATTTTTAAAAATTGTACTTTTCCGTGGCTGTATTTGAGAGTAAAGTAAGAATGCGTCTATCTATAAATTTTTAGCCATAGAAACAAATTTGTAATCATAAATTGAAAACATTCTAACCAGTAATTTTCAGTATTTCATTCTTTAATTGACAGAGCACTGTATCACCGGCTGTTATTAGCAAATTAATAACTCGTGCGAAGGACAATCGGCTCTCTCTCTCTCTGGTTACATAATAACTGTCTTTGCGAGTTCAGAAGTCTGAAACGCGTTTAAACGAACAACAATAAAGACTTTTTCTCGTTACTTTCGCACGGCGTTTGCCCGAGGATGCACACAAAAGCAGAATTGCGTGAGCATCCAGTTGATCGTTTATTCGACTTTCACGCTGTCATTTTTGTTAGGAGCTCCGAGGACTTTCGATCGCGGCTCGTGCGAATCGTTCGAGGGAAACGACGGGATTGCGTCAAGATCCACGGTCGGCTAATTACGTTTATTGTTTACGCATAAACGTGGTAGGTCGGTTATTATTTCGCACCGATCGCCTCCATATGGGCAGCGTGTGTGTCGTAATGACGCGTGTAATGACGATCGCGCGAGCACCGTAACAATCCGACTGCAATTCGCGAGCGATTAACGGAAGAAGACAGTAACAGAGTTCCACTCGGGCTCTCGTGAGTCAGCAGTGAATCGTCGGCAGCTTTTTTTCCACTAAAGATAGCTTCCACACATCGTCGCACGGCGATTTATACTAATCGGTGGACGCGACGAGCTTTGAACTTGCTTTTGTGGGCGCGTTCGGGAGATCAATTCAGCCGAGTTCAATCCAATCGTGAATATTACTCTACTCTTCCCCCCTTTCCCCTCGTTCGCTCTCCTGCGACGTGTCTCTTAAACTTTTCTTTAATAGCTCCAACTGATTTTAACGTATTCGATACTTGCATTTATTCAATAATTATTAGACCGCGGATCTTCATGCAAAACAAAAGTTGTCTGCGACGAGTGAATAAAATATAAACTGAATTGAACGTTATTTCCTTCCTTGATGATTTTAATAGAGCAGAGATCATATGTTAACATCATCAATTTTGAAAATATCTACGACTGATTTTAACGTATTCGATACTTACATTTATTCAATAATTATTAGACCGCGGATCTTCAAGCAAAACAAAAATTGTCTGCGTCGACTGAAAGAAATATAAACTGAATTGAACGTTATTTCTTTCCTTGATGATTTTAATAGAGCAGAGATCATATGTTAACATCATCAATTTTGAAATAACTCCGACTGATTTTAACGTATTCAGTACTTAAATTTATTCAGTAATTAATAGACCGCGGATCTTCATGTAAAACAAAAATTGTCTGCGTCGAGGGAAAGAAATATAAACTGAATTGAACGTTATTTCTTACCTTGATGATTTTAATAGAGCAGAGATCATATATTAACCTCATCAAT